>VZUI01008878.1:0-24873 GCA_013401135.1 Cettia cetti
TCCATCCATCCATCCATCCATCCATCCATCCATCCATCCATCCATCCATCCATCCATCCATCCATCCATCCATCACACCCCCTTGCCACCTGCTTCAGGATTTTAACATCCATTGGGGTGTTAAAAAGCAAACACATTGCTTGGCATGTACAGTGTTTGTAGTAACAGATTCAACAAGTGAAAGCCTTAGAAAAGGCATATTGGCTAAGTTTTATTAATGCCCTTGGCTTTAGCAAATACAAGATCTACCTTGAAGCAAAGGGCCTAAATCAAACGCTTCAAATGAATAAAGATCTTCAAAATCAGAACTTTGGAACAGCTACTACTGCAGATTATTGTTTTAGTTTGTTGTTGTTTTGGGTTTTGGTTTTTTTTTTTTCCTGTATGCTTTAGGATGCTAACCAAAAGGGACTTGAAGAAAAAAGTAGGGCTTCACTTTGGACTATAATGTTCTCCCACGAATATACTTAGTGTTTCCTTTTACTTCTGTATCAGCTGAGAAAAGTGGGGGGGAAACAAAGCAAGTTGGTAAGATAGCCTGGCTTGGTTTCTCCATCAAGATATTCTGTTTCCTGATGTAATACAGTCACTTCATCCAGCATAAATCACTGACTGAGGGTAGTGCAAGTCCACCAAATAACCTATGAATGGCTGCCCATCTCAGGGTGCTTGCCCATCAGCTGAGCAACCTGCCCAGCCTTTGCTTCAGGTGTAGATTCTGTGGAGGGGACAAGTAACCTAGAATTGACCTGCTTACTGGGTTCAAGGGCCCAAATCTGGAAAGACTGACCAAATTAATGTTACAAAATGTGAAAGAACAGCCACTGAAAGTAACAGAGCCTGGAGTTTGGTACTGGGCTGGGATGATGGAGGCAGGGAAGAATTGGTGCAGTTTTGAACATGGTAAATCCATCTTAACACAAGTCTAAGAAAGTGAAGTTGGGTTGGGATTTTTTTTTTTATTTTTTGTGAACTAATGGAGAATGCTAAGCCTTAGAGAGGGCCAAAATCATATGGTGTGGAAGTAAACACCTATTTTTGTTACAAAAAAGTTTGAACTGTTCATCCTAGGCTTCTAGTCTCCTGGCAACGGTGAAGAACAGATCATGCTGGGACCACTATTTTAATCAACCTAATTGTAGGTCCTCTCTCTCCTCCCCCAGCAATCAGCCCCCTGGGAGATAGAACCCTTTTGAGCATGTCACCTAAAGGAGACTCCTTAGTTTGCCATGCTGCAGTTACACGTTTTGCAGTGTAGTATTTATTTTATATTTCTTGCCTGGAAACAAGGCATTACTTTGGGGGGGGTTTGCATTTCCCCATCTGTTACATTAAAATTAATTTGTTGCTTTCACTTCACCAAAAATATTCCAGTTGGATATTAACTGCAAATAGAAATGCTTTACAGTTTCAACATGTTTCTCTGACTACCTCTCTTCCTGTCCATGATGTTCAGAAGGCCTTTTTACCTCCTGGCCTGTCCAGAGAAGTGCTCTCTTGCCTATGCAAATATGCAAAACAATAAATATTTTGTGTACAGAGCATGCAGTGACAAGAAGCATTTACTCTGTTAATGAGAAACATCAACTATTTTCTTAAATACTTCTAGTACTTTATCAGGGAATTGGTTTATCCTAACCTCCTCAGCCTCCTGGACATCTGCAGCCGCTGGGCTGCTTTTCCAGCATGGTCAATGAGAGAAAGAAGCTCTGGTACTGAAGTGTCATCACACAGTGGGAAATTCTGGCATCTGGGATGATACTGTGTACAAGCTCAGAAGTGTGTGGCTACACAGAACAACTGGTGTAATGGCTGGTGTGAAAATGCTTCAGTGCAGTGTAATTAAATTGCTGCACTTAGTGCAAAGGAACCAGGCTGTCCCTTTGCCTCTCACTCTCTTTCATGTATCTACTGGCAGTAAAAGGCAAAAATAACAGTATTGTATTTTTCTCCTCAAAACTGTATACACAGTACTGGGTGACAAAACCCATCTGCTCTCCTTTGCTGCCTCCTTGGCAGCAATATAACACTGGTCCCAGTGTCAGCTGGCAGGGCACATCACAGCTTCCTCTTCTTGCTTTTCTTCAGAGCACCTGCAAACAATTAGGAAGCCATTTCTGCCCATTTTTTTTCTGGTTACACTTTTCCCCCTCTGTGTTCAAAGGATTGACCTCAAATTTATCCTTATCAGACAGGTGACCTGAGGTATGTGCTTCTGGCCACAGCTCTTCCAGGGTAACTGCTGGAAAGCCTCCCAGGCATGAAAAGAGATTTCTGTTTCCACAGCTGATCCTGCAGTGCCCCTTGTAAAACCTGCCCAGGAAATGGGTAGGACCCGCATCAAGCAGAGTGGTTGCTGTGGGCTCATGGTGCTTGTGCCCATGTGGGCATCCTGCTGTGCTGGGAACACTGGATGCCCAGGAAGCTTGCCTGCCTTTTTTGCAAGTGAGCTCTCAAGCACCAGGCAGTATCTTGAGGCAATTTGGCAGGCACTGGGGGAAGCTGATGCAATTCTTTCTTTATTCTCCACTCTGTTCTAGTGCTGTAACCCAGCAAAGGCCTATATCTATCAGAACTAGGAGCAGTGTGCAGCCCTCACAGGGTCATTAAATAAAACCCCATGTGCTGCTCAATGGCACCTCAATTTCTGTTGTATTGTTGTTGCAGGAATCATACTTTCTTTTTTCATTTGTATCCTTGCTCTCCCTACTCCTTTTTCTTTTGAAAACATCCACGGAGTGATTAGATTTGCAAATGAATGGGCAGGAAAGTGACAACAAAAAAGTGAGCTGGAGCTGAAGAGCACAGGTATAATTACTGTAATTAACTCAAGCAGCAGGGGCACAGCCAGTGTTGGGAGCATCGCTGGGAGTTGCCGTGGGCGAGAGATGGGAGAGGAAGAATGGCCAGCTGCAGAGATAGTCTGCCCCAGGAGTCTCCGTTCCCCCCTTGAGAGCATTGATAAGAAAAGCGTAGTTGTGCCCTGTCCCTGTGGTGAGTCCGCTTAGGCTGCAGGGACCCACATCTCCCCAGATGAGGCACAGAGGTGCTCATTATGTCTTGTACCAAAATTATTCAATGTCCTGCTTGGGCAGCCACTTAAGGAGATGCCCTCGTTTCCTGTAAGTCCCCAGGAGGTGGGGACACGCCAGACAGAGCGGCAGGGAAGCAAAACCCCTCAGCTGCAGCTGAGCCCTTGCAGGAGGAGTTGGGACAGCTGGGTTCAGTTGGCAGCTTTTCTCAGAAGCTCTTCAGCATCAAAATATGTTACTCATTGCCTTTGCTAAGTGCTGGTTTGTGACTTTACGGTTCATCTAAGAAATGGCCTTAATGATGTTCATTTCTGGCAGACTGAATAGGAAGCATGACCTCAGTTTGGAGAGAATCACCATGGGACTGTATGGAGACACATGTACAGCATGGGAGATGGTGTTTCATGCACTCCTGATCATAACACCAGAAAAGTTTTGTGATCACTAAAGAAGGAAGCAGTATGTCTTTGTCTGCCCTAATTCCACTAGTTGAATCCTGTGGTCATTTTTCTCCTCTTGGTAGTAAACACTTCTATAACCTGTGTCATGTTCTTCCAGGAGCACTGCAGACCATGATGCTCCCTGCCCATTTTCCTGAGCACACTCTGCCCTCCAGCAGAACACCGTGAAACATCTGTTTGCACGACAGGTCCTACAGCAGCTCTAGCTCTTGGCAGGACTTCTCCTCTTTTTGTAAAGGGATATGGGGCTAACTTCAACTACAGGTGTTAAAAACATTAGTTGTGATTGGTCCTATTCTTGGAGTCTGAGACTGACACTGGCTTTAGGGCTTTATGATCTTTCTAGATGTGACCGTAATTTGTTGGGTGGGTGCATTAAATTTAGGGTTGAGAAGTTCACACAGGCAGACATAAACAAAACAACCCCCCAAAACTATATTTTTGGAATATACATGGACCTGCGAGCCCGGGATGTAAACAGTTTCCTAGCTGGGGCTATGGAGTGAGGGAGGTGTGTGCAGGCAACCACAGAGGTCTGAGGCTCTGCAGTCACCCCTACGAACAGTTACACAGGCTTGTTGGGAAAGGACTATGGTTTAGTTGCTGAAAGATTAATGTTCCAGGCTCTGCTCCACATAGCATTGAGACCCCATAAATATGTGTCAGGCGTACTTAGAAAAGAGATTTGCTGAAGCTGGTTAGGGGATGGTGTGTGTTCTGCTGTACTGTAAAAAATTCCAAACTCTCCCTTTTCATTGTGGAAAATATCTGATGTGAGGGTTGGGGAATGCAGAGTTCTGTGAACAGCTTCAGTTTAAACTTGCTCCTACTGATCAAAAAAGCTATAGGAAATAGGATTGGAAGGGGCTTTGAGAGATCATCTAGTCTGTCTCCTTGCTCACGGCATATCCAGCTGCACCTCCTTTGCCTTTGTCAATATTTTGACTGAGCTCTGGGAAATTTATTCCAGTGCTTCCCTATTCTTAACAGATTAGCCCAAATCTTCCATGCTGAAGTTGAATTTATTGCCTCTTATTCACCATGGGCATGGAAAACTGATTACCTTTTTCCTTCTAGCAGCTGTTCAGATACTTGAAAACTGTTACGGTGTGCTTCCCCAGTCATAATTTCTTTATCTGGACATCCTATGTCTGTTCTCTACTCTTGTTGGCCATGGATCCTAAACATTTCACCATTCCCCTTCTCTCCTGGGCTCTCTCCAATCGGCCTCTGTCTCAGAGTGAGACACCTAACACTGGACATAATCCTTCAGGGAAAAAAAATCTACATCACAGGTCTGTAAGACTGACATTAGAGTCCCAATATGATACTTGTTTGTCCTGTGGTGGTGAGGAATGTTTTTTACTGCTTTTCAGACAGTGGTGTGTAGTAACTTCCAGACTCCTTTTTGTAGAATTGCCACCTAGACAGCTGTTCCTTTTTCTGTATTAATGAAGTTAATTATTCCTGCTTAAGTCTAATTACATGAATATGTCCTGGCTGAATTTTATCTTGTGTTCTCAGATCATTTGTCCAATTTGGTGTGATTGTCTTGTATACTATTTCTGTCCTCTAGTGCATTCAGTCCCACTCAGCTTGATGTTGTTTGCAGATTTAACAGGTATACTATTTTTTCCATTATCCAAGTCATTAATGGAAACACTGACTAGTGCTGCACCTTCCAATGAATACCTGTAGAATCCACTCAATACACCTTTCATTTGGCGATGTAATGTAATAACCAGATGTTATTATCCCACAGCACATTCATCTAGATAATCTTCTCTTGACTATCTTGAGTCACATGTCAAAATGTTGAGACATTGCACTTGCTGCCTTCCAAGCCCTGTTACTCTTTTGGAAGGGGAGACTAGATCACTGTGATTAGAGATGCTCTTGTAAATCCTTATTGCTTGAGATGCTGCTCTTTAGGAATAATTTCTACCTTAGGTTCAAGGTGCTCCTGTTTAAAGGATACAGCTCAGCACTTTAAACCAATGGCTCTCAGCAGCTTCATGTGTACTTATAAAATCCACTTCATGCTTGGAGGTAGTTATTTACTACTAGTAGTATTTATACTGAAGAGAAGATTGAGTTCCCAAGAAACTGATGATTGGTCACATAAAGAAGGTTGAAACTAAGAACCAACCTAAGGAAATTTGCCCCTAGGTCCTGGTCCAAAAACGTAACTCAAGTAAGCCAGGTTACAATGGGCAGCACAATTCTGCAGCAGCATCAGTAGATTTCCTCAGAGACGCAGGCACCAAGCAGGGCTGGCTATGACAACCAAGTCCCCTCAGGTTGCAGATGCTCCCAGCTTAGGTCTTCAGCTGCACGGGGCACTGGGCTGCCTAACAGGCACCATGCTGGGGCAGTGCTTAAAAGAAACAGAGTAAGCGTAGTCCCACATTCCCTAAAGAAATAACTTGCATCCTAATCCAGGAATGAGGATAGATTGGGTTGAGAGTTTTGGCAGGCATCTTGCTACAGGCATTTCCCCTCTCCTTGTCCACATCCTGCTGCTGTCTATGGTGGCTTGTGGTCCTATTCTTTGTGCCTTGCCAAAGAGGAATGAGGGCGCTATCTCCCAGCCTCAGGTGAGGAGTGGCACTGATATCCTGCCTGCAGCTTCTCTGGGCTGAGCCTTGACACAGCTGTGTGTGCTGCCAAGCACCTCAGTCATACACTTACTGGACTCTGTTCCCCGACATGTTCTGCAAACGGGCATTTAAATGCTCTGTGTTCAGCAGACAACTGTCAGGGAATATCCAATTACAATTCTCTGCCTCTCTTGTTGCTTGGATAATTGGATGGTAAGAAGCAGAGTACTGATTCCACCACCACATCAATAGGTAATACCATTTAGGTATTTTTAGCAAGCAAATGGGCCAAAATTTAGAAGCTACTAAATATAGAAAGTCTCTGATATTTTTTTCCTTTTTTTTTTTTTTTGTCTTTTCGTGAAGTCTTACTGCGAAGAAATCACTAGTGTACTTTGGAAAGAAATGAAGCAATCAACAGCAATATATTTGTTTTTTCCAGAGTGGGGAATTTTTTTTCTTCTGACCCGTTAATTCCCAGCTGTATTCCAACATCACACTGAGTGGTGTTATCATGATTGAAGGGACTCTTCCTAAAGTTCTAAAATTAAGGTTTTTAGTTTCTCAGGTCTGCCAAGGAAAGACTCACATGCCACTGCACCATGCTATGAATGGGTGAGAACTGTATGAAAAACTCAGGAGAAAGGGAAGAAAAACAGTAAAAAATCACAGCAACCAACGTGTTGAATGCTCTTAGTCATTCTGGGGTTTGCCCCTTTTCTGCCTGTTCCTTGTCCATATTCATATCTAAAGCCCTGATGCTGAAGTCAAGCTATGTGTATATGTGCAGGATCAAAGGGCACAGATTGGAGCTTCTCAGGGCATTAACCCCTAATTATCTGCTTGAAAAACTCATATTACACTTTTAGAAATAATTTTAAAAATAAGGGCTGATCCAAATTTGTAATAAAATGGTGTGAGTCATCAAAATGTCATCAAATTACATTAAAAAATGCTTCTTAAAGTGACTTTAAGCTCAGTAAATATACTGTAAGTTGGAGATGCTACTGGAGCATGTAAGAGTGTCAGCAGAAATTGGGATGCGTGTTTGCTGATACAATAGGTCAGGTGACCAGAGTGGATTTAGTCTTCTTGTGGTTTATACTACTAGAAATTGAGAGTACTTGTGAAGTAGAAAATGGATGTTCTGCTATATAAAGGAGAGCATCTGGCCCTGGATACCAAAGACCTGTTTCCACATGACTTACAGTTTTTTTTCTCAGATATTTCTGATGTTGGTACGTTGTTTACTTTAGCCAGAGCCCTTAAGGCAAGGCTGGGGAATGGTATTTGGAAAGCATAAAGGCTGCTCTTTTTGGAGCTACCTGCTCTTAGAAAAGGAATGTCTAGAGGTGCTTAAACAGAACATGCTTTCCCAGGTTGCTAGAGAAGTGGGAGCTGGATCAAGCCTTGTTTCCCTTTTGTCCTGGGAACTTTTTCCCAGATGGGCATAGGCCTAGCAGCAGAAATCACGAGATTACTCTGGGAAAAGTGGAAAGCAGTAGAGCCTTCTCTTCCCTCTATGGTGTGCAGCACCCTGGCCACATACAACCTTTTGGGCCATACTTCTGCCACAGTTTCTTGGTGCAATCCAAGTCAGGGCAGTAAAGGCCCTGCTGCCTGGAAGATCTGCACAGCTCTATGTAGAGATCCTCTGTGGTATGCAGCCATCCTCTGGCAGTGCATGTGGGGGCTCAGACTTGCAGGGCAGGGAGAGTTCCTTTAAAGATGATTGCTCAGCACTTGTGTTTACACTTCTAGGGCATGAGCTCAAACAAAATTAGAAGGTGAGCAAGTATCAGCACAGAGCAGAGCATGGCGATCCAACTTACTCAAATTATTGTGGTTTTGCACAATTGCTGGCTGAAAAGATATTTTTCAGAGAGTTAGAGTTTGAACTTCATGACACATTCATTGAAGCACTCTTCTATATGGGTTCTCTGCTGGTTTCACATCTCTTCATAGAAATTTGGTTTTCCTTCTGTTGTTGGTTTGCCTGTTCCCTTGAATCTTCTCAGACAGAGATCTATCTGTGTCATAGATTTAGCTGAAATTTGTCCACAAAGTAAAAAGCTCTCGTAAAGTGCCTTTTTGGCATGCAGAGTTGTGAGCAACCACCCTCTCCCTATTCCCCTCCTCGGGCTCTGTGCCAGCGGGCAAGCATTTGCAAAGCAAAATTACAGAGCTCTCTGGGTAATGATCTGCCCATTCGTTCTGTACAGCAGGTGGCTGGAGGCTGAATCCACGCCACTCCCTCTCAGCTCAATTCCCATGCACATCGGGAAGAGATGGCTATTCCTCCCTTACAGCTGCCTCCAGGGAAGAGAGGCCAGGGGAGTCACCCTCCCAGCAGAAGGATGCCATGGCAGTGGATCTCTTTCTGCAAGGAGCCACAGTGGGCTCCGACCAGAGAGGCCAGATTCAAATGTCAGGCATGTGCATGGGCAGAGAGGAGATGGCATCTTCACCCCAATCATACAATGTGGCTGTGCAAGAGAGCAGCACCATTTCCCAACCTGCCAATTCTCCTCGGGGCGTCAGGGTCAGGGACTTGGGATGCATCACTCATGTCCCTTCTAAAACCTCTGTTCCTCTGTCTAAAACCTCTGATCCAGTGGGCCATAGACTTGCTGCAGGGACCTACCAAACTGCTCTCATTACTGGGGAGGAGTGGGTAGGTTGTTTCGACTTTCTTGCAAAGCTCCAGGATAGCCACAGTGCCCACTTCTGATCCCAACTGCTTACCCTCTTGCATTAAGCCAGGTTGGATAACATCTTGAGCAACCTGGTCTAGTGGGAGGCGTCCCTGACCATGGCAGGGGGATGTTGGGACCAGATGATCTCTAAGATCCATTTAATCCCCTTAATGTTCTAAGGTTCATCTGTATTTCTCCTGTGCCATTTGCTTACTCAAAGAAAGGCTAAGCAGGTGTGTACAGAGTCTGCAAGGCTACCAGTGAATAAGCTAATCCTGGCTGTGATACATCCATGTGATTTTCCCCTCTTCCCTTCCCTTCATACTGCTGCTGAAGGCTTCCTATACCAGTGCCATTCTACTTTCCCCTCCTGCCCTGAAAAATCCTTGGAGCAATCAGCCTGTAGGACTCCCTTTCACTGTGTTGGGAAGCAGAGTCTTTTTACATCAAAAGGAGAGAAGGAGTGTCAGGCCACAGACAAAGATAAGCAAAAGACCCCTAAGCATATAATATCCACATTCTTTTGGTTGCTGGGGAATAAACTCTGAGAATTAGGAAGTTGAAACTTCTTATTTTTTACACTGTTAAAAAGGATGGGTGATGTAGCCTGTTCTGGATAAGAATTCCACCTGTATCTCTGTACCCATTTTATCATCTGTGACTCTTAGCACTCTCTCCTTCCAGAAGGAATCCTGTTAGGAGTCTCTTATCCGCATTTATCTTGCTAAATAAATATTTAATAAACAAAGACAAATACTGTTAAAGGGTATTCTGAGACATTAACTTATTCCCCTAAGCAATAGAACAAACAAAGCAACTTCATTAGTAGTAATATAGCATAATGCCCGAGTGTCTTGCTTTCAGTGGAAGAGCTGGGCTTGCTCAGGTAAACCAGGATCTCTGGGGACTAGGATGGACCAAGGTATGTGCACAAGGATGGAGGCCCTTCCATGACACAAAAGTGAAGCTCTCCTTCTTGGGGAGTTCAGCTCTGTCCAGCAGTAAAGCCAGTGTGGTCACAGAAGTGACATAGAAAGCAGGGAGAGTCACAGATTCTTATTCCTGTTGCAGCTCCTGAAGGCAGTCAGAGCATCCAGAGGAAAAGATGTGAATGCTGCCATCCTGGTGTGGTTGCCTCTGGGGCCCCATGTTATTTCTTACGCTTTTTGGCTTCTGTGTGAAAACAAAACCCAGTGAGCAATAACATCACAACAGCAGACAGAGGAAGACAGGGTGAAATGGGGGATAGCAGAAATGTGGATTGTAATGAAAAAGGAAGTGAGGGGAAAAAAAGACCATATGGAGGGGATGAGTCCAGGGGACAGAAATCTGAATAATGACCTCTTCCCAGCCCTCCAGAACTTTAGATCTTTTCAATGCAGTATGAGTCCTGTAAGAAACAATCTATGATAGAACACATCTTTATATATAAAGATTGATACATTAAGTACTTTAAAATCTGTTATAATCTGATAAACTGTTACATGTATTGCAATATTTTTCCTGTCTCTTGTATCTTCTCTCTTGTGATCTTAAAGCACATTGCAAGCTTTCCATTCATAAGTTTCCTAGCAACTTTGTAGGGCAAGCTTATCTCTGGACTACAGATAGAAAAATTTAAACCAAAAGTTCAAAATACTAGGCTGAGAAAATGACCCATCATCCCAGGTCCCAGCAATGCTGGTAAATTTGAAGCCTGTCCATCAACACAGTCACCCATACAGCTGCACAGGAGGGGCAGTGACTTGTGCAGAGCCCATGGAAGTGCTGAGGAAGAGGAGGTTCTCTACCTTGTATTTTTGCTGCACCTCATGGGAAAGCTTTATTCACTGGCATGGGGCTGACTACAGCACAGATGCAGCCATGTGAGCAGTACCCAGAGGGAGTTGTTAAGTGCTTAGGACACAGCCATTTTGGGCTTTGAAGTCTGTGGCTGTGCTCAGGGCAGGTCCCTCATCACCAGGGCCGCCCAAACTAGCTCTGGCTCCTCCAGCCCTTCTCCAGTGCATTTCTTCCTGTCATCTCTGCATCATTCAGCCCAGAAATAAATGCTGCTGCCAGGGATTGGGAGCCTACATGTGCTGCCTTGTTGGTGGCAGCCTTGGCCAGTGCTCATTTTGCTCTTAGCACTATCACCCTGTGGAGAAAATATTGCAGCACTGGTGTAGAGAGGTCTCTCGACACGTGGTGTACCTCCAGCAGATGAAAATTTGATACTTTCAACACAAGAAAAGGCAAAGCTGGGGATGGGTAATTCAGTCTCTTTAGACCTCTCCCCTATCTGTATTTCTTTTTTAAGAGTGGTGGTTTCTCTGCTTCTCTTTGCTGCTGGACAGCACTGTCACAGCCTGTTAATTCAGCAGCATCTCTCAGCACTACCCTGGTGCTCCCTCCTGCAGCAGCCTGTGTGTGTGTATGCGGGAAAAGAACTGAGGATACTCATACCTGTCCTGGGCATGAGTACCCTCCTGACTATCTTGGCCACACTGGGCCAGCAGTGGTGGTTTGGTGGTGACCCCTGAGGGCATTGAGTGGGTTGTTTGCAGTCCTGTTCCTGGGACACTTCATCTCAGAGATTGCCACCTACAGGAAGGTGCCCTCTTGCCTGAACTATTCCCTTCATTGCTTAGCTATTAGTAGAGAGCAGCAATGTGGGGCTTGCTGCAATGTTGCTCTGAGACACGAGAGCTTCCTCCTCCTCCTAGGCAGATACTGCTGACTCAGGGCTTGGATCATTTCTGTGCCCAAAGAGAAAAGACAGAACTGGATTTAGATCTTGGATGCAGCAGCATTAAGCCACGAACATCAGTCTGGTAAACCAGAGCTGGCACAGGCCCCTAGGGCTATCAAAACTATACAATTTTACCAATATCAAATCCTCCTGAAAATTAAACATGTTTCCTCCCCTTGGGAGGATCCACTGTGGAGCCAAGTAAGCCTGGCTTGGAAATGTGTACTCAGTTTGGGTCTTGGTCCTCTCCTCTGACTGCTCTGTAGCACACACTCCTGAAAGTGATTCTTCTCAATCCCTTGCACTTGTGCCACTGAATAAGGAACAGGAGATGTTGCCAGAGTTCACACTGAGTGCCACAGGGATCTAAAATAAATACTGCCATGTAATAGATTTTTATCCACTGCCTTGCTGTAATCCCCATCTGAATCCCTTCCAAATTGCAGTCAGGCAGCTGTTTGTACAAGTCAAACATTGATCCAGCTGCTCTCAAAAGGGATTCAGGAGGTACAGGCTGGAGGGAGTGCTAGCCAGGATGCTGGAACAATGGGATTTATTTGTTATGAGCTGAAGGGTCAAACTCTTCCCACAGTATCCAGCACCAGAGTATCTCCCCTTTCCACACAGGAGGAGGAGGTGCCTACACAAGGAGGAGGTACCCACAGAAAGGATAATTGCTGAAGCAGTGAGCCTGGCACCTTGAGCAGCTCTCCTGCCCTGTTTGGCTGGGCTCACAGTTGCCCATGGCTGGCTTGTAGGGCCTACAGGCTGGGAGACTTCCTTGCAGTGTTAGGTAATCATCTGCTCCTCTGGGGTCAGAGCAAACCACAGTTTCCTCAGCATCCCAGACAGTGTGTGCCTTGGGCTTGGCTTTCTGGCTGTATCTGAAATTTCTAATAGTCCCCATTGAAACCCTTGGCAATGATTACTCTTCTTCCTAGGGGTGCTTGGTATCAAGGGCATGACCTGGTGTCCAGCACATGGGGTCCTTCCCAGGTTTCTTGATCTCCCCACCACCTATGTGGAGGGAAGGACCCCAGAGAAATCCTGGCATCCTGGGCAGTGGTTACCAGCACCGCTCTGCTCACACTTTCTGGCTTCCCTAATGTATGCAATGTTCTGTTTTTAGGGGCAGACCTTTCAGGACCTCACTGTTCTATTTCTACTTCATTTCATGCCCTCTCAATGGGCTTCAGTATTATGCTTTTCTCTTTGCCCATCACTTCCCTGGCATCAGTGGGGTTAAAGCACAGGGCTGTCACAGACATGGAAAACCTTGGTCTTTAGTATTCTGAAAGTTTCAGGCTCATACAGGGGAATGTGTGCTCTGGTTCAGGCCAAACCGGCCTTCCAGCTTCCAGAACATGACATTAATGCCTACCAGTAAGGATCAGGACTGTTTTGCTCTACCAGTGGTGAGTTCTGCAGTGCTCAGCCTCTGGCAGACTTCTATCCCTATGTCATGCTAGAGAGCATGGGAGGAAATCCAGCAGAGCCAGTTGCAGATTGAGTAAGCATAGCTCACTTCCAGCGATGGGAAGAGGCTGGAAAGAAGTGTTGTGGTTGATTAGGGATCATTGCAGTAGAAACCAGTTATTTGCCTGTGCTTTGGACAGCACTGAGCCCAGAACTGAGTCTTCAGTGAGTAACTTTTACAAATGCTCTGTCCTTTCTGCTTGATTTTACAAGGGTTCTGCTGGTGCTGGATTAGCTATGCAGCATCTCTAGCAGGTTAAGAGCTTGCTGGAGGCATTCTCCATAGTTCTTATGGTTCATGTATTATTTGTGAGCACAAAGATCTTGGGAACCACGCTGAACCATGCTGAACCATGTTGTCTTAGGCACTAGCTCTAAGTACTTCAGCCTCTGCTCAGCAGCCATTGCTGCTGTCTGCACCAGGGCAAAATGAACAAGACAGAAGTAAGCAGGAGGAAAGGATGCAAAGTCCATGAGTGACTGGTGAGTGTTTTAGAGATGGGGGCTAGATAACTGGCAATGGTGGTCTGCTGGAGCAGGGAAAAGGTATTCCCCTGGCAGTTGATCACCGATAGGTGAATCAGAGAAGTTCAGTCTGACCAAAACTGAGCAAAGACCTGAGCAAAATCTCAAATTTAGCCTAAGAGGAGTGTTGAAATATCAGTGAAATGGCTTAAGAGTTTCTGTGTGGGGTATTTAGGCTCATTTCCACAACTGCAGCGAACAAACAGGATTATGGTGTGAGACAGAGTGGCTGCAGCTTAGGGGCTGGGGCAACCATGTGTAAGGGAGCAAGGGGATTGCTGGCAGCATTTGTCTCCCACTTGACTTGGAACTTTGCAGATCAAGTCAAAATTCGTTGAGGGAGAGGAAACAATTTAATCACCTGATTCACAGAGAATCCTGCTGCAGCCACACTGGCCACAGACTTAGGTCATCTCAGGTTGGGGAGGGAGAAGAATGGAGCTGCCCACTCTCCAGGAGAGTGAGAGCAAGAGGCTTAGGGCTCCTCAGTGCTAGAGAAAGTAACGGAGTGCCCTGCAGCTCACAGCCCTGCTTGAAAATGATGGAGGCTGACAGATCTGGGATTAATCTAAAGGTTTCAGCTCTCTGAGCACTGAGTGGAAATTCGCCTGGAAACCACAGCACAGGAGCTCAACATGATGAAAGCACTAACTGGAAGGGGGGAGGCAGAGGCAAGTGTGGGTCAGATAACTCACCCCACCTGATTATGCACAAAGCTAAAGCCCTCGTCTCTTGCTCTCTCTGCCATGTGTCTGGGTAGAGAGGGAAAGTATTTAGTGCTAATAAGAGCATTAAGAAATAGGCCACTTTTATTTTGTACGTTAGGCAGGCTCTGCTGTGGGTGCAACTTTGCATTGCTAATTAGATTCAAAGGCAAAGCTATACTCTCAGTGCTCAGCACTCCTGATTGTACCTGCTCATGTTCTCAGTGGATCCAGGTTGGGTAGCCTGCACAAATACTGCAAGCTGTGGTTTTCCCTATGCAGGTATTTGTGGGTGCTACACTGCTTGCGTGGGATGAAAAGACAGAGTGGGAGGCTAAGAGCTGGAGCCAAGGTGTGCTCTGCTGATGCATACTAGGACTTCTCTTGCTCATCTTGCAGCATATGGGAAAGGCTACATCCTGCTCTGTCTATAGCTTTCCTGTGAGACTAGGACACTGATCTAGTCTTGAATGTGGAAGGCCAGGATTTATCTGATTTGGCATCCATTAAAACTGCTGCTTTAGCCCATAAAGTTATGGGGACATATCAACTTTTTTCTTACTACACCCAGGTGCAGTTTGCAAGGAAGGATGCATATGTCCCCTCTTGCCCTCAGAGACCAATAACCTTTAGCTGAGGCTGATGAAAGTCTTTTCTCAGTGCAAGAAAATCACAGATTCTGTACATTCTGTACTACGTGAGCCTCCAAGTATTAGCACAGCTGTCACACTTAGCCATGTCTGCACGTTCATGCCTTCATATCCAATTCCAATACAACGCTGCCATCACCCCTGTTGCTCACATCAAAGGACAGAATGCATCACAGTGTAGTTTTAACTCCTTTCAGTTTAGCTTGCTCTATAAATACATTACCCACAGTGAGTGGGCATGTGTAATATACTCCTGTGCATCGTTCTGCTTAGTGCTGTGTATGGGCTGCTGATCTGATTATTTTAAAGTCACTGGGCTACATCTGCTGTAGGTATAAATTGGTACAGGACAGTGGTGTTGCCAGTTTATGCTAGGTGAAGATAGATAATGTGAATCTATAATAGAAACTTGCTTGAGTTCCTGAAAAGAGGAGATTTTTTGAGTGTATAACCAAATCGGCATTCTTATCCAGGTTTCTATATGGTATAATTGTAATTCCAAAATTATAAGTGTTATTAAATTATTAAATAATGTAGCAGTAGAAGGTTAGTTTAAGGTTGTGCTTTTTATCTATTTGAAGTGACACTGTTGAACTGAAATCAGCATGGTGATATGTCCTAGCACACAAACGGGATATGTACCAGAGATGGATGAACACAGGCACAGTTTCAGACCAACCAGCCAAATCTGAACACATGTCCTCTTCTAAGAAAGAAGTTTAGGAGAAATAATTTTCAGCTCCATGATTCACACACCCAGTCATTATCACAGACATTATGATGGTCTCTCCCTGCCTATATTTTAGAAAAGCTCAAAGCCTGAATTGCAATACAGTCGTTGCTCATTCAGAGTAAGTGGGTTACTCTGCAGCTGGTATCTGTTTGCCCATCTGATGTATGAATAGCAATTGATTTGGATTTTTTCTCTAAGTGTGGTGTGATAGTGAGTATGAGATCAATGCCAAATCCCCGTGAGGAATTATGCTTGGTTTGGCTAGAAGGACTGATGCAGATTGGCCATCCTGTTAATGGGTGAAGCACACAGTCCTCTCCAGCCTGGGGAGTTGTTTTTCCATGGGCACCTCCCTCTGTATTTAGTCTCAAAAACTATAACAACCTATAGCAAATAGAGGAAATAAGTGCTCCAGTTCTGAGTCCTGTACTAGATGAATTTCCATTAGCTGTATGCTAATACTTATTCTGGGTTTCCTTTATTACCTTCTTTCTGTTATTTTCCATTAGATCTACTCTCCTATAACACCTTACCTCTTCATCTGAGAGACTGCCAATTTTTGGAGATTATTGCCTTTTTATTCTGCTATTATATGATTATTATGTATAATAATAGAAACAGAGAATATCCTGAGTTGGAAGAAGCCCACAGGGATCATCAAAGTCCAACTCCTGGTCCTGTAAAGGACAGCCCCAAGAATAACACATGTACCGAGAGTGTTGTCCAAATGCTTCTTGCACCCTGGCAGCCTTGGTGCCCTCGCCACTTTCCTGGGGAGCCTGTTAGAATGCTCAACCATCCTCTGGGTGAAGAACCTTCTCCTAATATCCAGCCTAAACCTCCCCTGGCACATCTTCATGTCAGTCCATTGGGTCCTGTCACTGGTCACCAGAGCGAAGAGATCAGTGCCTGCATCTCTGCTTTCCCTTATGAGGAAGCTGTAACTGCAATGAGGTCTCCCCTCAGTCTCCTCTTCCCTAGGCTAAGCAGACCAAGTGACCTCAATCACTCCACAGACAGCTTCCCCTCCACACCCTTCACCATCTTCGTAGATCTCCTTTGGATTC
The DNA here is from genome assembly GCA_013401135.1 of Cettia cetti. Classification (NCBI taxonomy): domain Eukaryota; kingdom Metazoa; phylum Chordata; class Aves; order Passeriformes; family Sylviidae; genus Cettia; species Cettia cetti. Next base: position 16,676 of record VZUI01008878.1, read on the forward strand.
TCTCCAATAGCTTTATGTCCTTCTTGTATTTGGTGTCCAAAACTGCACACAGCACTCGAGGTGAGGCCATACCAGAACAGAGTAGAGCGGTTACTCAGTGGTAATATTGTTAACAGCTATCATAAACATAGATACACCCAACAGAGCTTTACAGCTATTTCATGATCTTTTTACCTTTTCTGAAGTCTATTCTAGGCTGTTGATCTCATTCTAGGTCTGAGGTGTGGAGAGAAGCCGTTTTCCTGATCAAGTTGACAGCAAGTCTGCTGCTTTGAGATCTTAGGAGACAAAGCACCAGGCAAGCTCTACATACTGTTGGGAATATCAGAAAAGTAACTCTGTGAAACAGAACTGCAGTTTGTGTTTATTCTCCCTGGGTGATATCTGCATTAAGGCACTTCATTTACAAGTGATGACAAAGTTGTTCTCTGCTGCAAGCTGAGCCTGAGGCAGGAGGCACAGGCCAGTGTGTGATGGAAAAGATGGAGTTTCTCAGAATGATACATTGCCTTTGCTTTCTCATAGCACAGTTTTGAGGAGGAAATTCTTTGGCTTGGTGTGTAAGTACCAGAGGCAGAATCAGTGATGCTGGGAAGAATTCAGGGGTGGGAGGGAGGTAAATGGGCTTGGATGAATCAATAACAAACTTGAATCTTTGATCAAAACATGAAGTGACATGCCTGCCTCCTTCCCCTCCCTGCTGCTGTCTGTTTCTGACTTGGATAAAGCTCGGGGAAGTTGGGGAGTTAACAAATGTTTTTTGGTAAGTAACTGCATCTCTACACAATCTCCAGATATGGGGATACATTGTGCCAGCCCCTAGGATGATGTAGCATGACAAGTGAAGAGACAAAAGATGTATGAACCTCATGCAAAAGACCATGTGCAATTTCTGTCTTTGTGGAGCAAGCTGTACTGCAGGGAAATGTTAGAGCTCAGGTTTGTCTGGGTTCTGTTTTCTTCTGTGTTTATTGAACATTAGGTTGGAGAAAAGCTAAGATGCTGCGACTTGAGTTTTGGTGCTTTCCCTCATCCCACTGCTGCTGTTTCAATACTGCCCTTCCTTGCTTAGCTCCTGTGTGTCTCACCATGGGTGGTGGAGCATACTGCTGCTTCCCTGCCCTCTGCCAAGCCTGATGCTCCATGGCACGACTTCTGGTGCTGCCATTTCCAGGTGGATATGGAGATAACCAGCAATGTGTTGGCTCTTTCCCAGCCAGTCCCTGCCAGGAAGACAAAAGCAGCATTTAGAACAAACATTATCTTTTGCAGTACACAAAGCTGTGATAAGTTTGGATGGTACTTGTGAGAAAAAAAGCAGTGTGTGTTGAAAGCAAAAAGGATTGTCACCTTAGACCCCAGCCAGCTGAGTGTCTGCTTGCTGGCATGAGATCACTGCTGAATTTTGAAGACATGTTTTTCTACACAGATTTGAGAGCTGCTAATGCCATGACTTTGCATCATCGGTATGGCAGAAATTAATCTGTGACATTGCAATGGAATTAAAACAGAGAAGAAAGCAGTGGAACCTAGCCCAGTATCACTAACTTTTGAAAGCAGGCTTCAGTTCCTTCAAGGACCTGCTTCCAGTGGAAACTCCTCTAAGCTTACATCTTCCTCTGAGGGAAAGTTTGGAAAATATTCCACTGGGGCACTTTAATACAGAGGTGCTGTTTACAAAGTGGATTGCTCCAACATGTAATATTGTTGGTGTGATTTTGGTCGCTCTGTATTCTACAGTCTCTGCACAGTCTACAGTACAGATGTTTATGGTCTTATGTTAAAGCTGACAGTGCTGGTTTATGGTCCATTTTATACCACTGTGTGCTGCCCCAAGCCAGGGCTGCAGCCTTGCAATGGTGTAAGTATAGTTGGTCATGCCTTGGGGTGGGGGATGGATTATATATACCTTGAAGTCTCCCTTCCAGACATATTTTCTGTGATTGCAATGCACATGAACCTTGGAGGAAAAACTAACCTGCAGTGCCATTGGCACTTTTCCCACCAACTCTTCGTTTGATGGCTCCTTTCTAGATACAAATCCTTCACCCATTCTTTCCCCTTGTCTGCAGCTCTCTAATTCTCCATAAGTGACTCTGTAAGTGCAAAACAACCTCCATGGGAATAACTGATGCCTTTTTCCCTAGCATAGTTTAGCTGTGTCCCTTGCCTCATGGTGGGGCACCCTGCAGCCAGAAGAAGATGCTCCAGAAGCAGTGTCAGCTTTTTTTCTGCCACTGAGTTGTTTGTTCCAGCTCCTCTTCTCCAGTTGCTGCCAACAAGGTAGCAATTATGCTCCCATTGATCCCTCCTCTCCAGGAATCACCCTGTGCGCATTGGCACACTGTCACAATCAATAGCCCAGCCCTTGTGCAGAGACAGCAAGGGGGCCAAAGAGGCAATTTGCTCACTGGACAGGTTATGATGAAATAATATTGTGTCAGGAGGTGAAGTGGCAGAGTGGCTGGCACTAAATATTTCCCTCTGTATTGCCACGGGGAAAGCTAGGGCTTGAGGAGATTTAAAGTCAGGCTCAATACCTGCTGCTTAGATCCTGTTGGAGATAAAGTGTAACTGAAAGAATGCAGGGAAACAATTGTTTAGGAGAAAAAATTGATGTGGGCCCTTAAACCTATCACTTCAAAATCGTTCTTACTAGGACTGAAAGGAGGAGATTAAATACCTTTCATTTTTGACCTCTAGCTGATAGGTATTAAACACACACAGGGTTCATTGTGGATAAAACTCATGGCTTCCAACAGCCAAGCTCAATCAATTAGCTTATTGGTAAAAGACAAATACTGCAGGCAAAAAAAGGAATTTCATGCCTTGACAGTCACTGCTGTCATCGCATCTTAGAGGCATATTACAAATTAGACAATCAAAGGTATCACTTTCAGCCAATTTTTAACAGGCAGAGTAGGGGGAATTTCAAGACTTCTCTGAAATATTTTTGTTTTGTTTTCAGATACCCCTTGATGTTGTATCTCAAATTAAATGAGTAAAGAGTTTTATGCCGGTTACTCCCTGGTTCAAAACTCATGCCTGATACATAGTAGTCATCTCTCCTGAGTGAAATATATTACAGTCTTCAGCTTTGCTGGGCATAAGCAGGGGACACTGTGGATGCTGCTTAGCTCAGGGTCTTGGTGACCACACTACCCATTTGCACCCACTGCTGTCCTCTCAACATAGAACAAATACTTAGAAATACATACAATTACTTAGAATACTGTATTCTGTCATGGAATCTGTGTTAATTTGCACAGTATAATTGTGGAGCGCTATTAGTCTGGAAGCTGTAGAGCCAGCACAAGTCATCCAGGGCCCTGAGAGAAGCCTGCATTTAGACTGGCCACAGGCTGCTTTTAAACACACAGGGATTTTATCAATGGCAGCACTGGGATCCATCTCTATAGTGTGCTGTGCCTGAGAGCTTTGCCCCAGAGAAGCCATGGGATGGCTGGAGGCTGCAGGAAACCCCAAAGGCTCAGCTGGGGTGAGCAGCCTGTGATGGCACTTAAGACCCAGGTTTTCTTAGGAGTGCAAAGTTACTGGAAGTTAACCTGCTGCCATGTAGTGTGTATAAGCCTTTTGGCCTGTGGGCTTCCCACTAAGCTGTTTATCTCCTGTACCATTGCCTCCATTACACAAAGGTGGAAACTGAGAGATGCTAAAAGCAGAAAGCCTCTGTTATAACTGCAAGATGCCTAAATGCTGGCTGACTTGATGAACAGATGTACAGAGGCATGCTAGGTCCTGCTGATGGAGGGGCATCTGCAGGTGCTCCACACTTGGGTTAGCACTAATGAAGCACTCCAAATAACTGGGCACTTCTGAAAAATCTGGCCTAAATGATGCATCTGGGGTGGTGAAGTGTGTGTGAGGCATAGCTGGAAGCAGCAGCAGTCTTCAGGCTGTTTCCCAGGTCTAAACACTAAGCCTTGGTTTCTCTGGGGCAGTGCTCTCAGGCACAGCACACTACAGTGATGGACCCCAGTGCTGCCATTGATAAGGCCCCTGTGTGTTGAAAAGCAGTCTGTGGCCAGTCTAAATGCAGGCTTCTCTCAGGGCCCTGGATGACTCGTGCTGACTCTGCAGCTTCCGGATTAATAGTGCTCCACAGTTATCTTGTGCAAATGCAATGCAAGCCCCTTTGTGAATAAAAGTGGGCAGCAATGTTTGAGCCTGGCCTGGCAAGGTAAGGAGCAATTCCCTGGCAAGCAGAGAGCATCTGGCTTCCCTCAGCCCTGCAGAGGCAAAGGGCAAGGCATGACCCACCCTCTCCATGCTGCACAGCTCCCATCTCTGCCAGATGAATGGTGCTTATTTGTCACCACAGAAAGGAAAACCCAGCCATGTGCAAGCACAACATCTGCTCAGCGGGGGCTGCCGCTGCCTGGCACTTGCCGGCATGAGGCTCAGCGCTGTTTGCTGGACCCCACACCACGCTCCCTGGGGGCTTTGCAGCAGCGCTGGCTGCAATGCAAGAAGGGTCAGGGGTGCATGTGCCTCCCGCCAGCAGGCTCAGAACTGCTGCATCAGAGCCTAAAGTGAAGATTTTGTGGCTGTGTAGGGATGTGCAGAGACTGGCAAGCTGAGGCCAGTGGGCTGTGCCAGGGCACATCACCTGCCTATCCCTAGGGGTTAGGAGGAGCTGGGCAGAGAGGGCTGGTAGCTGATAGGTGCTTGGCTGCATTTCAAAGGGTTTGCCGTGAGAATTTGGATGACGCCTTCCTCTTTCTGTGGGGTTTCCTTCTTGGAAATGCATTTAACAAGACATTTGAAGATTTCTTTATTTTTGTCTGTTGCGGTGCAAATGGATCTGACTCAAATCCTTAAATGCCAACACTTTTTTTGGTACTGATTTATCTCTGGGTGTGACACTAATGTCTCCCCCTCTCCAAGATGCTGTGGTTAAGTTAAGCCATGGCTTAGCCCTGCCTGAGGGCAAATGGCAAAAAGAATGGGTTCCAGTGCAAGGCAGGAAAGCTCTGCCCCAGGGGTGGGGCAGCATCAGCCCCCAAGATGCAGGGGTATTGTGGGGTGCAGGTCTCCCCTTGTTGAACCGATGAGTCCATGCCTCTTATCTGTATTTGTGTAGTGATAAGGGCTTTCCACTAGAGAGAGACATGAGTACACACAGAAAACCTGTTTGCTATTTGTATCACAGTTCATCTGGCCAACATGGTGCAAAAGGGAATGGCTGGAGCTGATCATGAAAGGAGCTTTTTTGCCCCACTGGAATTTTTACTTATCTTTTCTGACTGACACTTGTCTTCAAGACGTAGTTTGGCAAAGAAAATCTCTTTTTTTTTTTTTTTTTTTTTTTTTGTTCTTGCTTTGAAAGAACGCATTTTTTATCCTTTGTAGTTCTTACAGAAGAGGCTAGAATATATTGCAATATTGGACAGTCTTACAATTAAAAAATAAAGAAATTTGCCAAAAATACTTTTATTAGAAATATTTTTTTTTTGATAGAATCTTCAGCTGGTTGCTGTTTATCTGACAAGAAACTGGATATTACCCAGGCAAAATTTGGTAACTCTCATGGACCTTTTTTCTCTATAGACAAAACCCCAATTCAATGACCTCTGAAATATGCACATCTTGTGGAAGGACCATGATGATATTGAACACAATACATTTAAGGGCAGAAGTATAGCATAACTTTCTTACCTGAAAATCCTAGGGAAATAGAAACATGGCCAAGGACAGTGGTGTTAATACTTCTTTGTTTATGTGTCATCCATGTAGGCAGCCAGGTTTTGCTTTGCACACCAGAGGAAGCTGGTCCTCTCAGCTGTTTCTCAACAAAGACCCACATGGTCAGCAGAAGCAAACCCTCTGTTTTTGGAACAGTGCCCATTTGAAGGGAAGAGCACTGTTGAGTGAGGTGTCTTTAGCACATCATGTAATTGTTATTGTATACAGTGTCGGTTTTCCTTTGGGGTCACCTGCAGCTCTGAGTGCAGAGGATGCGTAGCACCTAAAGCTGCTTTGCCTGGGATTTGTGCTGAGCATACAACTCAGGGTGGCAGCGCTGTGAGTCACACAATTTCTTCTATTTTTGGATCCTGTTTTTGAATGCTTTCCCCTGTGGTATATGGGTGGTTGGAGGAAACACACACATGCAGGCTTCACATACTGCAAATAGAAAGTCTGCATTTAAAGGCCTCCTATTGCTTACTTGCAGATCCTGCCAAACTTCAACCTGCTAGTCTTGATAAACACTCTCCTGGGGTGTTGCTCACTGGGAACAGATGGTCCCATGGGAAACAGATGGCCTCAGAACTGGGAACTTCCAAGAGCTTTTGTGGGAGATGGGATCCCATCCTTTACCTCAAAAGCCCATCCTAAAGGCACAGTGAGAGCATTCTCCTCTAGCACGTTTCTCATCCTATGATAAATCTCCTTTCATTGCCATCAGGTGTGAGTGGGTACTTGAAGCAGGGGGTTCCAATGCACAGGCAGGGTCCACCTTTCTGAAGGACATAGAAGAAATCTAAGGAGTGAAGAAGGAAATACGTAAAACATAGACTCAAAGACTATGAAGTAGTGGCCTTATTCTTTGGTGCCTCCCAAATGGCTCCTTGCCCACAGATAAGTGTCTTGCACTACCTAGGGTAAGAGCATCACACATCTCCATCATGACTGGAGACTGGGGTGTAAATCCATTGCTTTAGGTTTCTTATGAGTTCCCATGGACCTGAAGAAGTAATTTTTCAATATTCACTCGAATTATAGTTCCAGCTTTTCTCTGTCTTATTATCTAAGGAAGCAGAGGAGCTGGATTTAACTGATCCCTTCACCATCAACAGTCATTTCTTGGAAATGAATTACTGCTTCTTAGATTGTTTCCCTGATGTTTTTGAAAGAACATCTGACATCTTAAAGAGATGTCTTTTCTTTTTGTGTTTATCTAACATGGAATTATTATGACTGTAGTAGCTGCTGGATTCATAACACCAGGGGCAGAAAGCCTCTCTGCATCCTGCCCAAGGGACCCCTCTCTTAGTTTTCTGTAGCATTTCTTGAGGGATATGGCCTAAACCCAAGAAAATGGTTAAGCTCTCAGTTCATATTTCTTCTTAATTTTCCCTTTGAAAACTGGCCCTCAGCTAATGCAGTTTCTTCAAAACCTGCAACTCTTCGTTATACCAAGTTTTTGTTAGCTCCAGTCTTTCTGTGGGGAGATAATCCCACACAAAGGGGAATAACTGTAAAGAGATACTATAGGTGGGACATTCTACCTCAGGATCGTGTTTTGTTGTGTATCACTTCCTCCCGCTGTACCACAACTATGGCCTCCTAACAAACACCTCTCTCCACTTGTTTATGGACTTTCATTCTATTTCAGAAATTTGGTAAATGCAGAAGCCTTTAGACAGAAAATGTAGACTAAAAGCTGTTCTAACCCAATGCTTCTTGCCTCTTCTTTGAAAGCCCAGAGCACATTAAATGAAACTTACATGCTTCTTGAAGCTGCCTCTGTTATTATTGGAACTGATGCACATTCACTCCAACCAATCTATTTTTGTTTGAACCACTTACTCTGTATGAAACCAAGCATAATAACTACAGTCAATATAGATATATTTGTTTTTATTTAAACTCCTAAGTGTGCTAAAAGCAAAAAAATGCTTTTCTCCCTGAAAACCAATATATATGTATAACAGGCAAAAAATGTATGTATCAGTCAAAGCAGGAGTGGCCGGTGGCGCAGGGGCCGCTCCTGTCACTGGCCCTGCCACCGGGGACCGGGATTTCGGCAGGGTAGGAGGGGACCGGTTCTGCGGGCGGGAGCAGCTTCCCCTGGGGAGCTGGCAGCTCTCCCTCCCCGGCGTGGCGGGAGGGGAAGGCAGCGTGCCCCGGTGCTGCGGGCTGTGTGAGCTCCGGCGCAGGACGCGGGTTTGGCCTCGGGCCCCTGGGCCGCCTGGGGAGGCTGTGGCACCTCCGTCACTGCATTTTTTGGAAAGGGCGGCGAGTGCCATGCTCTGGGACCAAGGAGGCCAGAGCAGCAGGGGAGGCCGAGGAGGAGTCCACAGGGGCTGCCGCAGAGCAGCGCCTGAGCCGGGTCGGGCGGGCTGAGCTGGGCTGGGCTGGGCTGGGCTGGGCTGAGCTGGGCTGGGCTGGGCTGAGCTGGGCTGGGCTGGGCTGGGCTGGGCTGGGCTGGGCTGGGCTGGGCTGGGCTGGGC
>VZUI01008886.1:0-76167 GCA_013401135.1 Cettia cetti
GAGCGCGGCCGCGGGAGCAGCGGAGCCGCCCCGGGCGGAGCGGGCGCGGGGGGCCATGGGGCCGGTGCGGCCGTGAGCGCTCGGCTCAGCTCGGTTCGGTTCGGCTCGGCCGGGCTCGGTGCGGGGCCAGCCCCGCGGAGCCATGGACGGACACGCGGCTCCGGGCGCGGGCGGCGAGGAGCCGCTGAGCTCCGGCAGGATGAACGCGAAGCGCGGCGGGCGCGCCGCGGAAGAGGAGAGCCGGAACAAACCCAAACTGGTGAGCGCACCGGGAGGCGGCGGGGAACGGCCCGGGCTCGAGGAGGAGGGGGCGCGGATGCGGGGAATGCGGGGCGCGGGAGCCTGTCCGGGGATGAAAGGCGTTTAAAGCCGTGGAGGGTTTGGGGGGGCAGCTCGGAGAGACAGCGCCCAGGAGGGCCGGGCCGCGGTGCCCTGGCGGCGGGGGTTCCCGGGCGGTGCCGCGCCGGGGTGGGCGCTGGAGCGCGGGCGGCGGGAGTTCCCACGCTCGGGCGGGGACGGCGACGGCGACGGCGCGGCTCCGCAACCTCTGCCCCGCTGCGCTGGCGGAGCGCGGGGTGCGGCCGGCTCTGCCTGAACAATCCAGAACGCCGCTGGTCATGATGCACACCACGTGCTTACCAATGGAACGGCTCACTTAATGGCAAAAGAATTTTTAAAACTGCCTGGTGTTTTTTTTGTTTTTTGTTTTTGTTTTTTTTTTTTTGTATATAAATCCTCTTTAGGGCTGCCATTTATTTCTTATGGCTGTGCTCTTTTGTGTTTTTTTTTTTTTTTTGTTTTGTTTTGTTTGGGTTTTTTTGTTTTGTTTTTCTTTTTTTTGTTTTTTGTTTTTTTACTGGCAGACCTGATAAGCACAGGTGGAGTTCAAGGAGGCAGCATCACTGGGTTGTATCGCACTTCCAAAATTCTGCAGCAGCAAAACCAGCTAATGTGATAGTGTTTACCTTTAGCTGCTTACATTTGTTGGGTACACGTGTTGAGTCTACCTTTTTAGCTACTTGATTGTCTTTCAAGAGCAACAGTGTAGCGGACACTTAAAACTCCCTGAGTCTTCTTGGAGAGCGCTAGTTACAAACTTTATTTAACCTGTTGCAAGGGTTTTCCCCCATACTGATGAAACCAAGTCAGTCTTGAAGTTTTCCCACCTGTATTTCCTTCAGTGAGTACTGAGCTTTTAGGTAATCAGCCTGACAACTGCAGTTTGGGGTTTTGTTGTTTGTTTGAGGTTTTTTTTCTTGTTTTGTTTGGAGGGGTTTTTTTTGTTGCTGAAAATGAAGTTAGCGTAGGCAGAAGTTGGTAAATATATAACATTGAGGCATAGAAAAGTTACTGAAAGTTATAATTGTTTCAGAGGATGACAGTCAGGAGCTCTAATAACTTGAACTGCACTTATATTAAAAGTGACAATGTGTATCTTGGCAAAAGAGAAGCAAAAGTGGTGTCTTGTTTTGTTTCACGGTGTTATTGGAAACAAACTCTTGTTTCCTTGCATGGGATAAACTTTGTATAAACAAGACGTTTGGGTGTGTTTATACTACCTTTACTATTTCCTGCTAAAGTAGCTAGGAAGGCTGCCTGGAGATTCCTGCAGGGAGCTGATTCAAAAATCACCCAGGGAAGTGCATTTATTGGAATCTCTGAACATAAATTTGAATTTTGCTCTAGCAGAAGAGAACTCTGTTCTGATAGAAACACATAATTTGAAAAATCAAAATGAAATGAGCTCAAAATTTGGTTGAACAGGATGATTATTTCCATTGCATGGTCTATTCAGTTATTCTAGAATCACTAGAATAAACTTTCCATTGAGTGGAAAAAAAAAAGAACATTATGTTATTATTTGACTTCATTCACAGCAATATGCTTTTGTTTCTTGAGGGGGTGGATGATTACAGTCCAGCAGCATCGTGGATCAGAGCAGGGATATGTTGCTCAAATCAGAACCTTCTGGAAGATAGTTTTGCCCTGGGATAAATTACTGGCCTTTGATGATGTAATTGAAGGAGTGGGTTGAATAGGAAAGGAGATTTTTTTTCCCTCTGGACATGATGTACACAAATGGTGTATAAATCTGACATGAACAGAGATTTACTTTTAAGGGAGAGAAAGGGACGGGATTCAGGTGTGCTTTAAATGGAGCTGGGGTGTCTTGACAGCCAAATTTGTCAGTAATTACCACGGGGTTGTAAGGGAAGAACAAGCCTGTAATCAGGGAAAGGCTTCATCCATTATACAGGAGAGTAGTCCTATAAAATTTTGCTGGCTTTAATTTTGAATGAGGAATTGGCTCTGCTGAGGCTGGCACTGTCTTCAGGCACTGAGAGAGCACTCTTGCTTGCACCTCATCCCTGTTCTCTTCACTGTGCAAGTAAGATAAAGGTGTATTTGGGACTTGTGGCAAAGGAGCCCACACTGTTTGTGCTGCTGCTGAGTTGTCATATACAAAGTTCCTCACAGCTGGGTGTGGAGATGTTCTTGGTTCATCTTGTAACCTACAGTTCATCAAGTTTCAGTGGAGTTAGAGAGATGAATCAACCTGTGCTCTGTCATGTGCTGGGTGGAATTTGAGGAGCTCTCAGTGTGCTGACAGGAGTGTGCCTCTTCCCCAGAAGTTATTTCACACATCCAGGGGAGTGCTGAGCAAGGCCTTGGTGGGAGAGGGTGTGCAGCTACACAGAGAAGAGAAAGTATTTTTGGTTCCTGGCACAGGAGCCGAAATTAGGCAAATCCTTGGGAAGAAGTCCAGAGGAATGATTTTTATGTGATAAAAATGGCTCTAGGTGACAGAGGGCTAGGAACTGAAGTCATTATCCTGAGAGAAGGGAAACTAGAATAGAAAGGTGGAAGGCTTTTATTTCCCTGTTCTCTTCTTCTGAAACTAAGAGGAGTGCAGTGGTGCTTGTCCTGTGGAACTGTAATGCTTTGTTTGGTGGGGTTTTTAAGGGCTGCAGCCTGATCAATGGCACCTTTTCCTGACTGACAGGAAGTAGGACTGGGCTGTTGAGAGAAAATCTGTGTTGGGAAAGAAAACAATGCTTTTAAAGTATTTCTCTGTAAGACAATTGATGACTGTACACACACAAGTAATTAAAGATGAGCTGTATCAGAACTACTGGTTAATTTTTCTGCTTTAGGTAGTTGGGAGAGGTGTTCAGGTTTGATACAATTTGTTGAATGTGATGGAAGTGTGCAATGAGAATTTAGTTCAGCTTTTATAGGAGTAGTGTGTAAACTGGAGTGTTTTACTGAAGTTTGATGTCAGTGTTATGAGCACCTGGACTCATAACTGCTGCTGAGGGAACTCAGGGTTGGTGTTTGGGGGGGGGTTTTCTTTATTTTTTGCTGGCTTAAGGACTAGAGGTTGGAATAAATGTCTGGTATTTTTATTGTCATTTTTGTTTACAGTGAAATGGGCAGAAAAAATCCAATTGTTTTGGCAAACAGTCATCTGGTTTCACGTCAGCCCTGAGAACTGGCTGCTGGCAGGAGGTGGCAGAGAGCAGTTCTATGGGTTTGCCAACATGCTTGTTTTGCTTGTTTTAAAGCATGCCTGTAATGCTAGGGCAAACAGACTAAATTAAGGTTGTCAGGGAGATTGCTGGGATTCCTCTGTTGGTTAATGCTTAACTCAGATGTTCTCTGCTCCTCCACGCTGCTTCAGTGTCACGTGGGAAATAGAGAATTCTGTTGGAGACCTAAGAAGTGGGAAGTGCTGAGAGTGTCAGCTCTGGTATGACAGAGCTGGTGTAGCTTACCAAGGGCTTGGCAAGTTGAGCATCTTTTTGGTTGAGAAGTTGAAGTCAGACTTTTTACAGCAGTTTATGGCAGAAGGAGTGGCAGAGGTCATATAAAGGAGCAGGAGAGGTTGCTGGTGAGGAGACTATAAGGGAAAATAATTGGAAGGATGAATAAGTATTTGTTGGTCAGAGACACTGAAATCACTGCTCTTGTAGGTTTTCAGGTTCTGAACCTGGATAGAGTCTTTAGCATGCTGATGTGAGTTTTGTGGGCAACCCTGCTTTTTGGGCAGGGGTTTGGACTGCACTGAGAGAAGAATGAGCTCTTTTCAAGCATCTGTGGTTCTGTAGGTCAGTGCTTGGAAAGAGGTGCTGTGACAGGATTTGGGGTGCTCTGGGATTGTTAGAGCACTGTCTAACTAGAAATGAACATGGCCAGTGGTTTATGGTGATGCTTTTAACTCCAGTTAATAATTTGTCAGTTTAGGGTTAGCAGAAGCAGGTGGTGGCCAGTGCCATGCTCACACACTGCTTTACCCCCAGGTCCCCTCCAGGTCTGCGCAGGAGCTGTTCAGTGCAGGATTCTCCACTTAGTACAAACCACATTTCTGAAAGGGGCTGCCTGCTGAGCGTGATGTGGCCTTTAAAATCAGATTAGGAGAAAGATCTTGTGTAACTTACAAAACAAATTAAGGGGAGGAGAGAGCTCCTTTTAATTGGAGGACAAGTGAATTTGGTGATTCACCTAGCAGCATCTCAGATTTTGTTTTAAAAGCAGAAGTTGTTTGTGCTTAACACTGAAGTCTTTTAAACCTCGTGAGCTTTGAGATGAATCAAAAGCTAGGAACTCAACGTTCTGACTAATGTGCCATAACCTGGCACCAAACAGTGGGATAAAAGCTTTTATGAAGTCACTTTAAAACAGAAGTAAGCTGAGTATGCTTGGGAGAGGTTTCCCAGCTGTGTTACACCACCCATATCAGTGCAGGAGTGAAGTGATTTAAATTGTGCCTATCTATCCCTATCAAACAGTGTGCAGCAGGACCCACCAAAAAATAAAAAAAAGCTGTGTGCTTCTTGCATGACTCCTTTAGATATCTGTGTACTGCATACGTGAGCTGTGAGTCAGGTTGAGCGGAGATTTTTGGCAATCAAATCAAATCAAATGTCTTGCATTTGAAATCATAGTGACTCTGAGTGAAATCTCTGCTTGGTTGCAGAGAGTTCTTGTTTCAAGTCTGTGCTTGAATAAAAAGTGCACCAAAATGCTTGTGTTCCCAAAGAGTCTTGGTTTTATTAGGTGAAAGTCAGGATATTCCAGCAAGTGAACTTGTCTAGGGTGCAACCATTACTGAAGAGTCAAATTCATACCTTATGAAACTTCTGCTGCTTCGAATTGTTCTGGTCAGGCACTGACTGCTGTGAGGTGGGCGGGTAGGGCGTGCTTGGTGCTGATGTTTAGGTAAATGCTTTAGTTTTTAATGGGAATTGCTATTGACACTGTGTAAGTGAGGTGATAGAGACAATGATAAGCCTATCTGTGGTAATTAAACTTCCTGAACTACTCCTTGCAAGACAAAACCGGAGAGCACTTCTGTATGCTACAGGAAGCTTTGCAAACAAAGCAGATTCCACCCAGGCCAAGTGAAAGGCAGCTATGAGAACTGCCAGTGTGCACAGCAGATGAAAGTGGTGCTTTTGGAGACTTCAGGCAGCGTGGTGCTGAATATCCAAGTGTTCAAGAACTTTGGTTCTGGTGTCACAAGTAGCCTGTGAAGCTTGCAAGTGTCACTGGGATTGCTGGTGACCCGGCAGAAGAAAAAGATCTGCCTAAAAACTTGGAGTGGGTTACAAGATGATTTCATTTTTTCTGCATCACTTGCAGTTCTCTAGAGGTAAACAACAAAGCAGTAATGGGTAATAACTTCCCTCTGATTCTTTTCATCCTTGTCCAAATTCAGAGTACAACAAGCAATGTTGGTTGCTGCTGGAGCAGCTGTCAATTTCACTTTGTTCTTTGTCAATTTACTTGTTCAACCTTAAAGCACAAGAAGTTAAGAAATCATTAAAATGAATGGTTTAATGCAGTTGCTTACAGCTTTTATATCATAATTCCTTACATTCAGTGGGTTTTAAAAAAAAAAAACAACCAACAATAATACTGTAACTTTGTTTAGGAGGAAATAAGGTCTTTTCCTTAAAGTTTGTTGTGGTGGTAGGTCAGATAATTCTGAGAGATTAACAATTGAAAAACCTTCTTTACTATTTGCGTAGCAATTGATAAAGTTACAGATAGACAAAGCTAATTTGTCTTAAAGGTGGTTTTGTATCAAACTGGTCTTCGATTCCTGCTACAGTAGTTTGTGAGTGAGCACCTCCAGGATTCCCACTTGCAAGTGTAGCTTTCTAACAGGTAGATGTCTAGGATGTTGTGTGACAAAAATAGCACTAACACAGCCTGCAAGGCAAATATATTACAGCTGGTAACAATTAATTGTTCGGGGAAAAAGAGGTGCCAGTAAGAGAATTGGCTTTTTTTTGGGAGCAGTATGGGCTTCAGCACTTTCCACACTCCCCTTGGTGCGCTGCTGATGTAAGGTTTGTGTGGCAGTGGGACAAACAAGGTCATGAAAACCTGTCAGAACCACTCCTCTACTATTTGCTCTTCTTTGATTGCTAGAACTAGTAAGACTGGAGTTATGGCACACTAGAATTCCTTCTGTTGTATGAATTTATCTAAAGTTCATCCACCAGTTCCATGAAATTGTGTCTGCTTTTCAGGCCTCTTCTGATAGCTGTTTAGTTGGACATGGTGTGATAGCAGCACAGATCTGAGAAGGATCTGCTTTGGCAATGAAATTATATTGTGATGTACATCATGATCTAAATCATGGACTCTTCTGATTTATAGAAATGCAGAAATACCTTGAAAGCTCAATTCTGGAACAAGCCACACATGGGAAATTTATAGTTTGATTCAGCTCCCGAAGGTTTTTGGTTCATCCTGGGTGTGGTAATATTTGGCCTGAAGGTGTAGTGCATAGAGTAATGTCACCACACCTTCTGTGTTGTGTAAGACAGAAATGTTCTGAAGAGTTTCTAATGGATAAAGGCTCCTCCTGTGGAAACAGGAAACTCAAGAGAGAGAGGGAGAATGTAAAGGTGGTGCTTGTGGCAGGCAGCTTTCTTGAAAGGTTCCATTCCTTTGAGTGATCCTCAGAGAAAATCATTGGAGACAAGAGGGTATTGAGGAAAGTAATGAATATGATGAATGTCTGG
Source organism: Cettia cetti (assembly GCA_013401135.1). Lineage (NCBI taxonomy): Eukaryota > Metazoa > Chordata > Aves > Passeriformes > Sylviidae > Cettia > Cettia cetti. The sequence goes on from VZUI01008886.1 coordinate 7,038, forward strand.
TGTGGCTGCTGCCTGCAGGTGTTCTTTGCATAGTGTTACTAAAAAGATTTTCAATTTATAACAATCTAAAATTGTTTCAAAGGTAAAAGTGTGAAAGTGACTGGTTAAAAACAATGTCATTGTAAAAGGTTCTGTCTTGTGTTCCTTTGTGATTTTTGAGTGTATGTAAATATATATATATTAACACACTTACTCCTGCCCTACTTATAGTGGAAATATGAACTTTTCTTTTTATAACAAGACCCCATTAACATATTTAGTTTGTCCCTTTGAGTGAGAATAAATACAGAAGAACTTGCTTGAGGACCGTGGAACTCTGAGAGGTGCTACCTTGCAGTTTAGAACAAGTTTCTAAATAAAAAAATTAAAATATTTGGGGAATAGTGCTGTAGAATCCCAACCCCTGGTGCTGCAGGACTGTTGCTGTACAGCCAGGAGAGCAGCAGGTGTAATTATAGGTTCCAAAGGCTGAGAGAATTGCAGGATTGGTGGGTACAGGTTGGTTTGAGGGACACGGGCCCAATTCTTTGTTCAGGGATTAGCTAGTCAAACATTAATAACCTTGTCCTGGCTCGAGTCACATAAACTGCACCATGCTATGTGTGTAGGCATGAAGAGGAGAGGAAATAACCTGAGACCTCAGATGTCCCCGTGGACATCTTTTTGTCACAACTAGTTGGTTATGTGTTGTCAAATGGCTCTGTATAAATTCAGCTTGGGCTCTCAGGGATGGTGGAACAAGACAAAATAAGTACTTTGGTCAGGAAAAATGTTAGTTCTGCAGTTCCTTAATATGGTAAGAGCTAATGATAGTTGTTGTAATGACCTTTAAGGATGCCTGTGGTTTAGTGTTTTTTGAGTGTAGTTTTGTCAGGAACAAATACAGAGCCAACATGAGATTCATTAGATTCTAGCTCCTAATAACAGAATACAAACTGTTAATTCTTATGCAGTATAAAGTTTTCTGCTTTCCTGTCTGCATTTTGGTTCGTCATGTTCTTTCCCTTGCTGTGAATTATTTTTGTCTATTAAATTTGAGTAACTTCTGAAATACTTTGGTTTCGTAATGGAGCTGTGCTGGATGTTTGCATTTGTGTGAGTACATGAGTAGATGAGAATTTGACAGTTATTAAGAGTTGGAGTGGTTGTAGGTCCCAGTTGTATTAGAACAGGTAAGAATTTCCAGAAAGAAGAAAAAAGACAACAGCACAACAGGCTGAGAATGCACACTGCTGCATGTTTTAATTTTTCTGCCAGCCACATTCAGTGGCTAAATGAACAACAAGAGTTGAGCACAGAGCCTGAAACTCAAAGGGTAACCAACCAAGCCCACTTTAGATGGCCAAGATCCCAAGCTGACACAAAAACTCAGCTAACTGTGCTCCTTCAGGCTGGCTCTGCCCCTGTTTGGGATCTACGCCGGACCTTTGCTATCTGAGTTTGTACACGCTGAAGGAAATTTTACAGTACCAAATACACAGCAGTGAATTTTGTTTTCATCCTCCAGCATCTCCACCAGTAGCTTGGTGGAGATGCTCCCAAAGTAGAAAGGTGAAGAGTGCAATGGAAGGCTTTAGTAAAATTTCTGCCTGTAAACCAGAAAGGCAATTTGTATTTTCAATATGCATTCATGTTTGAACTTCAGACAAAGCTTGGGTGGATAGGACAGGCTTCCTAAATCCATTAAGATTAGTTAATAGTGTTCTGTGATTCAAACTAATCACAGAAGGACTTCTAAGATAAGCAGTAATCCCATCAGTTAACATTTGATATTTCAAAAGAGTTGTTTTGTGAAAAACCTTTATAAAATTCATGTGAGTGTTCTGGGGTAGCCAAAGCACATGTAAAACTTTTAGATAAACCATCTTTTTTTTTTTTTTTTCCCTTGTCTCCTTGAGCAGAAAATAGCAGATTTTCCATAATCTATGACAAGTTTCTCTAATTATCCTGAATTCCAGTTTCTTTTTAAAGGGGACTCTCATCTGTACTGAAGTAAATGATGCCATAGGATTCCTCATCATTAAGTACAGTGTAATTCCTCTCTGTTCACATGGTGCTTCATTTCCTACTTCCCCAAAGGACAAATAATCTTTAAGGATGCTGTTATAAATAGGAAAGAATAGGGAAAAGAACAGAAAGACCTTGTGTGTGACACAGCAGCTGTGCATTGCTTAACTCAATATTCTTTGCCTGTTGAGTTACATTATGGCCCATGCCTGTGGAAATTATTCAACCCTGAATTTCAGTTCTTTGAGGAAAAGCCAGAGTTCCCGTCTATGACAACACCACTACTCATTTTTCCAAGTTTTAGTACCACATCATTTATTATTAAGGGAGAAAAAAGTGATTTTACCATCAACTTACTGTAATGTAGGGATTAAATACTGTTCTGATTAAGTCCTTGCTCTTTACTAGTAGGTCTGTCTTGGAAGACAGACAACATTATTCTATGAAGTTGTTGACATGATCCCTGTGACCATGTTCCAAGTCTGCTAAGTACAGACAAAATGAATGGTCTTCACAAGGAATTCTAGTTCCTTTGGCTCACTGCATCCCTTCTGCTGCCAGTTTGTTTGTGGGTTGTGTTTTGGTTGGTTGGCTTTTCTTACTACCTACAAAACAACTCACACAAAGCAGATACACATGTTCTCACTTTCTCAAAGTCTATCAAAGGCAATATATTCCATTTTCAAGGAACTGCCCAGTATCCAGTGAAGCTCCTGCAGCTTGCTGTGGGTGTTCGGCTTTATTTTTAAGTGTATCAGTCCTCTCCTAACAGATGCATTCTGCCAGTTTAACTTCTCAAATGGTTTTGTAGGAAAATCCAAATGGAGTCTGACACTTATTTCAGTGTTTACTGTACCCAAAAGAGCAAGAGACACAACCACCAGCATGCAATGAAAAGTCTTAGCAGATCTATCTCTGCATAGAACAGTAAGAGAAGTTTACAGAACCTGAGCCTCTCCCTGTGCAGGGCTATTGGGCTACCCTTGCATACACTGTCAGAGAGGAAGCAAGTAAGCAGAAACAAAAAAAAAAGTGTGTATTAGAGTGAAGACATTTCTCAAAGCAGTTTCTGCTTCATTTTTTAAGATAATTTCAAGCCAACTCTGTCAACTTCCTCCTCTTGAGAGAAAATACTTAGGTGACAGCAAAAGTTTAATTCCAAGTTTGAAGTGTGTGATTGTGGTTAAAAGGGTGAAAACTAAGATTGTGGTTCAGTCAGAGCAAAGGTGAATCTTGTCACCATGAAAAAGGCGTCTCTTGAGGAAGTGAGGCACAGAAGGAGGCCTGTCCTCACTCCTCTTCATTGACCCAGCTCAAAGCTTTAGAGTGGCTCTCACTCAGTCCCAGCAGCTCCCCAGTGTGTCTGAACAAAAAGCTCAGCACCTGCACTCAGGAGAGCCAGGAGCAGGGGCATAAGATGAGCAGCAATTCAGTGCACGTCAAGTATTGCTATCCAGCAAAGCTGCTTTGTGCTGCCACTGTGATGGGAGCAAGGAGCTCAATCCCACTGCTTGTATCTAAGCAGAAAATTGAGATAAAGTCTGCACTTACTATGTCAGGAATTGTTTTGACAGAGTTTCTCCAGTTTAACTGTTCCAGAATATTTCAAAAGCACTTCACAATAATATTATACCAAAAAAGCAAAAGCCAAGTTCCCGAAAAACTCAAAGCTCAAGTCAACCACATTTTTGAAAAGCAGGCAGCAGAGATCCAGTGCTGAGCATGGTACTGCTAAGCACACTTTGCAGGAAAGCAACTTGGCTGCTTCCAAAGTCTAATTTGCGAAAGTTTTAACAGCAAACTGTTGATAGTTTGAGCTGAGAAATGTAAAGGCTGCAGAACATTCTGAGATTTGTTTTCCTGTAATGAAAATCATGCTGTCTCTAATGAAAAGCATGCTGCACTGTCACAAGGCACTTTTTCAAGATGCTCAAAGCAAAACCTGTCTTGCAGAATCCCCAGATATCAGGACAGGACCCAGATCCTGGCTGCAGCAGGGGCTGCATGGAGAACTCTGCAGTTGTGTAGCAGGGTTACGAACCCTGCTGGTCCTGGGCTGCTGGAGTGGCAGCTTATCTGATATGGTTGTTGTGGAGACTTGATGGGAAATGTTTGCATTTCAATTGCGGCTCTGGAAAATGCCAGAACTTCCTTAACTTGCCTCTGCACTGCTAGATGTTTCTGCAGTTGTCTAATCTGATCTGAATGTCCTCCTGCCACCCTTGCCCTGTGTCTTACAGCCAGCAATTTTGTTGCCTTAGACTGACATGGAACTACAGCTTTTGGAAAAAGCTTATAATTTCCTTCTGTTTTTTAAAGCTTCCTTATCAATGAGCACCAAGAAACCATTGTCTGAAACAAAATTTTCAAAACACTGATGGCAGTTTGAGCTTCAAATTATATATTATATGTTCAGAGGTCTTCCTCAGCTCCTTTTGTATCTTCAGTTACAAAGCTGATTAATTTGGCTGTTTGTGTACAGTGGGTTTTTTTCCCAATTTCTGAATTAATTTGCTGTTTTGTAAAACCTCAGCCCCTGACATTTGTGAGGGGAGTGTCTGATATGATTCCCCTGTCTCTGGTGTGTGTTCCCTCCCCTTCTGTTTGGGAGCAGAGCTGAGGCATCTCCCAGCAGGCAATTAAAGAATTGGTGCCCTCTGCTGTTAATGATTTACCAGCCTGGTTGACCCTTGGGCTTTATTTAGCACGAGGAATTGTCAGATTTATTTCTGGAGCATTACTCATTTTTGGATGGCCATTCTCCTGGGGGAAAAAGTGGAGAAAGTGGTCAAAGCTGGCAGCTTCCCTCTGGGAAATGGTACCATCCTTCACTGGGACAGCCCTGACACAAGGATGCCAGCAGTTCTCTATCTGCATTTTGGCAGTTCGTGTTTCCCTCCATGTTCAAGCTCTAGGTTAAGCCTTAATTTAAAAAATTGAATAATGCATATTCAAGGAGTTTGTGAAACAAGAAGCTGCAAGGCAAACAAGATTTTTTTCCATATGGTGTCATATAGACCAAATGGAAATGTACAACAATAGTAACAAAACCATTGGTATTGCTCAATTCAAGTGCTTTTGAGAAAGCAGATGGATTACAACAGTCATTTCAAGTTCTTTTTCTGAAAGCATGGTGAATGCTCCTTGAAGTATGAAAAATATTATGATAAAGCAAACATTAGTAATAAAAATCAGTAAAAATATAATTCACAAAATGTCAGGTATACTTCATCACGTGCTAAGATCTTGAAAGGCCTAAATGAGTGTGTAATCCTGGTTTCTGCACATTGGCTTTTATGACTTGGGTATCTTTTCACAATTTCCTAGGTGCCTTTTTTGATTTAATTGCAAAACTGCATATTAACAGATGGTTAAATTGTCTAATGGGAACATTATTTGTTCTCTGAACTGAAGAACAGAGGTTGTAGGAGTGAATTCTATTTTATGACTAAGACCTAGATTCAAGATGCAGACGACTTTTTATACTTCAGATATTAACCACCTTGGGGTTTGTCCCTTTAAACTCCCTTGGTTCAGGTGCTTCTATGGGAAGTTATTCCTTTCCTGCTTGTATGCAAATTAAAAAGCTCTTGCTCTTGAATGGAGCTGAACCATGGCTTTTGCAGGTGTTGAATTTGAGATAAATTTCAGAAAATAGCAGTATCAGTTTAGTTTAAAAAACAACAAACCAAAAAAAAAAAAAAAGAAGAAAAAAAAAGAAGCCACCAAAAAACCCACCAAACAACAAAGCATGCAAATTAAGAGAAGGTCAAATTTCTGATTGTTACCTCTAAAAAATGAGCTTTCCTCGGAGCAGTGGGAACTGCTTCCTGAGCTTGCAGCCTGTGTGCTGAAATGGGTGTCTCAGCACACCACAATTTGCCTGGGCACTGGAGTGAAAATTGTTGTGGAGTTTTGAAGTTACCCAGCTGATCATGGTTCATTCTGCATGTGGTGATCTGGGAGTTACTGCTGATTTGATTTCTGTGGTGAGAGTGAGATTCCTGAGCGTAACAATTCAGAGCATGGCAAAGTAATACTTAAATATAATCAACCCATGTAAACACACCTCAGTTTACAACTCATGACAAGCTTAAATGATTTGATGGGTTTTATTAAAACACAAGTTAGAAAAAGGTATAAAAAAGTAGACTTGCTGTGAGTTTTGTATTAAAAGGTGATGCAGTCACCTCAAGTAATTTAATTCTATGAATGTGGCATTGCTGCTGTAGCCTGCATTGTTTGCATGAGGAAGCAGTGCTTTCTGCATCAAGAGATGAAATGATCTATGAATATTTCTACTATTTTCATGTGCAAGATTTCAATTGTTCTGGATATTAACTTGGCTGAGACCTTCTGAGACAGAAGTGCACTAGTACATGCTATTTTTGTGTGCTTTACTGTCATGATCCGTCTGTACTTATGAAAGTAGCCAGATACACAGAGTAAACTAAGACTGGGAAGCATGAATAGAAAATGATATTAACTATTGATAGCCTGGAAAGGCTGTGTTTGAGAGGGAGAACTATCACTTAAACCTTCTAAGTAAAGAACTAAATCCATCAGCAGGTTGGTACAGATGCTGAAGAAATTCTATGGTTTGTGTTGATATTGTAACTAGGAGAGAGATTATCTACAAGTGTCTTAAATTGTGTATTTATTTATACATATAAATGTTAATTTGATATCCCTTCTCTGCAACTGTTTCCTCAGAGACTTCTGTGAAGCCTTTTTTCTTGGGCTGCTCCTGCAAACAGGGACTCAATGTCTTCAACAAGCTAGAAAGCTGTAGATTTTTCTGTCTTGTGTTAGTCTGCCTGCTGTCTCATAGATGGTTGAAAGAATAATGCTAGAGGACTACAGAATCTGCAATATCTTAAATTTGCTTCTAGGGAGGTAAACTACTTTTGGGTTATGTTCTGAAATCAGCCTGGAAGCGCAATTTCTTTGTTAGTACAAGAGGTTGTCAAAATTGTGTGAGAATCTGCAGGTACAGAACAGCCTTGACTTTGCCTCCAGCTACTTGCAGTGTCTCTCCTACCTGTTAAATGTGCTGCTTATCTCGAGTGGCTGCTGGCAGCAGTGGAGCTTGTGCACCACAAGAATATCTGGAAAGGCTGCTTGCAGGGTCTGAAAAAATGCAGTGTGCTATCTTGTTTTATTATTCTGTATTTTGCCCAGAGGAGTTTGAGTGACAAATGCAATATAAGTGGAGAGATGAGGTAGATGTTCCTGTTCCAGCTTCTGGCAGAGATTGACAGTACTTAAATGAGAAGGGGGAAAAAGGGTTCTCGTACAAACAACTCCTAAAATACAAATGGAGTTTCAGAACTTCTTGCTTGCCTGGCTCTCTCTGGGCTAACAACAGGGTTAGGTTTTACTTAGTTTTGCTCTGTAATCTCAATTAAAAGGCTTATTTATCAGAATGGTAAGTGGACATTTTAGTTCTGATTTCAAGGTGATAAATTCCATGCTAAGTCCAGGCGAGGAGAATGCAGGAGAGGTGTAAGGAAGGGCATTGAGATGTGGTGCTTTGAAAGATGAAAGGTTGATGTCAGCATCTACAGATGTCTGTGCTGGGTTAGGCTCAGGTGAAGTTTGTTCAGAGCAGCCCATCTGGTACCATGTCCTAGATTTGTCACCAAAAGAACATTGACAGAAGAACCCCGGTGTTTCAGCTTGTGCTGAAGAGCCCTTCCCAGTCTCCGGGATTTCTGCTTTTTGTGAGCTCCCACTAGGAGCAGGGTGGGTGGTCTGGAGGTGGGGACACAGCCAGAACAGCTCATCCACGGTGACCATAGACATTCCAAAATGTACCACATCATGCTGGGCAATAAAGGCAGGGCTGCAGGGTGGGAAGGAAAAGTTTTTTCAAATCATCAGGTGCTCAGAAGCTGGGTCGGCATGGGCCTGCTGGTGCCAAGTGATGGCTTTATTTGTTTCTTTATTTTCTTTTTTACATTGTGTTTAAATCTCAACCATCAAGCTTTTGTTGCTTTTGTACTTGTGATTGGCTACATGATCCTGCTGGGAGGGGATGAGCAAGTGGCTGTGTGGGGGCTGACCTGTGATCCAGGATGAATCCTCTCCACTGTCCCACGTACTTCTGAATGCTTCTCAAATTCAGTCCCCCCAGGAGTTCTAGACTTTAGCTCCTATTCATTACACTGTTCTGTGTCAATTGAGCAAAGTTCATGAACCAAATGCTTCCTTGATAATGATTTTTGATATTGGTATGTGATACGGGCAGCTTTTTGGCCATGAATAAAAATGTAACGTTAGTGATTGTCGTCAGCAGGCTTTTCCTGCTTAGGAAGAAGTGATGGCACAAAAGGGAGGGAGTGAGGTTTGTGCCCTCACTTCATCATCAGTTCACTGACTTCAGCCAGTTCCTCTCCAGCCTGCCACGGCTCAGTGTCCAGGAGCAGTTGGCAGAAGGCTGTACAGGTTTGGGCACAGGGAAGTGCCTGGGCAGAGCTGAGAGGGCCCCATGGCTCTGCTGACGCACTCGGGAGTCTGGGAGTGCGTGTTTGTTTTGGAAACCCTTCTGAGAGACCTGGCTGCTCTTTTGTGCAATACTGGGGCTGCTGCAGCACTGCAGGCTTCGGTTTCATCAGTTACATACTCAGAGGATAAGGTGCAAGGGCATGCAAGCTTGCTTTTTCACAGAAAATGCAGGAGATTCCATGTCCATTTGTCTGCAGTTTTTATAGAACACTTTGTGACATTTCAAATGCTTTTTAATGTTCAAATACATGAAATAGATTTCTTTATTCTGAAGCAGTGGGTAACACTGTCTTTTTTTCTTTGATTTGTGTGTGTTGTTTTTTGTTTTTTGTTTTTTTTTAATAGAATATTCAAATAAAAACTTTGGCAGATGATGTGGTAAGGTCTTTGTAGCATCTTAATTTGCAATGGTAACTCCACGCTGCATGCTACTTTACTCAATGTTGTGGACAAAATAACATTCTTATAAGGATATTGAGCATTAGATTTCAGAAAATTGAGTGACTGTTCCTAAATATCTTGTTTTATGATTTCAATTGAAGAAGAATTATAATTTCTGTTTGGAGAAACTTCCTTAAGCACATTTTAAATACTTTAGTAATACTGTGGCTGTGTTGAAACTGTTACTCAACAGTTAAAGTGTTCTTTCTCTTGACCTTCTCTTTACCAGTAAACAATCTGCAGTGGTTCTTCCAAGCTGGTTGCCACATGATTCAAGTAGAACCATTTTTGGGTAATAAATATGCGAAGAATGCCAAAAGTTTGTATTCAGTAGCACTAACTTAATAAAGCTGAATACTTTGAAACTGGTTCCAAAGTATTTTTCAGAAACTTATATCAAAATTTATTTTATTAAAATTGCAGCCTTGTATTGTGTGTATGTATATATATATATATATATATATAATAAAAATAAAGCCAGACTGGTTCTTTAGTTAATGATTGTCTGCACATCTGAAATGAGGAAATGATGCCTGGTAATCACATAGAAGATTCCTTTGTGTCTTTCAAGTGATCTCACCAGTGCAATCTCCTTGAACAAATTTGTTAATAAGTTATATTTGAAAGAGATGACAGTGTGGTGAAATTTGCTCTTAAATGACTTTTTGTGACTGTTAAATGATCAACATAAAACTGCATTTGGCTAAATTTGGTTACTGCCTTTCAGGCACTGTTGTATCCTTGGCCTTTTCACCAGGCTGTGCCCTAATTTTAGTTTCCAAAAATGTAATTTGAACTTTTCTAATAAGGTAGAAAATAGATTAAAGTTATATTCTTGCTTTGTCAAAGACATTAACAATATCCTTGTAGGTATTGTGCTTCTGTCCACAAATACAAAAATATCTAAGGAAGAAGAAAACCCCCCTACCACACTTTACTCAAAAAAAAAAAAAAAAAAAAAAGGCTCAGAAGAAATACAAAGGGAATGCAGCTTATCTAGGGACACTTTCCTTCAGAAATTTAAGATAATCTTGTAGGATCTCAAAAATGAAACAAAAGCAATGACCAAAAACAAAAAGAAACAAAACAACTGAAAAATGATCTGTCTTCTCCATACACCACAGGTCTGTTCTAATGTCTCCACTCTGGACTCGCTAATCTAAAATGAACCAAAATTTTTGCAAAGTACTCCAGCAGACATTTTACACCTCAGAGAGGTTGTTTAATTGTAGCCAATATAAATTTTGGTTTACATGTTTTAGTGGAGATGACAGTAAGTGCTCTGAATTATCCTGGTAACCCTACATAAGCTGCTGTTAGATGGAAGCACATCTTTATAAGGCTGTTGAGTGCCTGAAACAAATACAGAAGTATTTGTTGATGCAAATAATTCTTTGAGGAAAATTGCTGTATGCCTGATGTCCTGGAAATGAACATATATACGTGTATATATATAAATAAAGACAGTTATTAAATAAAAAAATTTGGACTCTATTCAGATTATAATTATATGCTATAAATACAATAAAAATGGCCTTATCAGGAAGGTGCTGGTTGTTTCCAATATTAACCCAGTAACTGAGCATGCTTGCAGCCCAGGAGGTGGGGGTGGGTGTCAGCCCTGGCAGTGTCTGGTGCTTCCCCCAGCGTCTGGCCGTGTGTTTAACCATGGGTGGCTGCTTCTGTGTGAGCAATCCATCACCTGGCTTTCTGAAGCTCAGCACTAATTCCAGGACTTCCTACTCAAAAACTCTTCAAGGAGTTATGAGCTATGCTTGGAGCATAAATTCCCCTACAAACTTTATTTTACTTTGGCAGGATTTTTTTATAAGCCTGATGAACTTGTGAGTATCTTCTTCCCAACACTGCCTTTTTCAGTTGTCCTGCAAAGACTTACAGCTCTTTAGTGAGGGAGCATTGGACAATCATTACCTTTGTGATACCATATTTATTCACCATCAGGATAATTAAAGAGTAGTGGGAGAAGATGAGCTGAAGATTTTGAAGTGCTAAGAGTTTAACCTAGCTGGTGCAATTTGGGATCAGTGAGAAATGTTTAAATCCCTTTTGCATGTGACCTGTCATGAGTTAACCTTATATGTTATTGTCTTTCTGTGCAAAGTAATCTCTGAATATCAGAGTATTTTTACTTACAGTTCAGTTTAACTCTGCTGCTTGAATTAACGAAAAACATGCATTGCTGCCATGTAATTGGCTGCTTTTCTCTGTTTCTATTTCTGCTTATTTTTGAATGTCTTTGCAGCGTGACAGAATCACAAGCTTCAGAAAATCGGCGGTGAAAAGAGAGAAGCCTCTCATTCAGCATCCTATTGACTCCCAGCCTTCCATTAGTGAGATCCCACATGCTCAGGCACTTGTTGATGAGCGCTGCATGAACTTATCAGAAAAAGAAGTTATGGATCTCTTTGAAAAAATGATGGTAAGATGTGGCCATGCGGAAGAACTGTCCTGTTCCACTGAGTAGCTCTGCTCTGTTCAGTGGAACTGTGAATGTTTTTTGAAGGATTGGATAAGTGTTAATTAACTCTTGTTTGCTTTCCTTGTTAAGGGAGTAGTTTTTACCTGTTCCAAGTAATGTTAATTGCAGTTGATAGGTCTGTCTCACAGAGAACCAACACTTCTGTGACAATGGTGTTCACCATTAGTTACTGCGGGAGCACTAACTCCTCCTAGGTGCCAGTCTGAAGTTATTTTGACTATTAATGGCAAGCCTAGTCATGACTAGTAATGACTGCATTGTATTTTAATCAGTTATTAAGTTAAAAGAAGTGTCTTACTAGATTTAATCTAGCAGAGCATTTTGGCTTCTTTAAATACATCAGTTGGAACAGTTTTACCTCTACCCTTTCCGCAAGCTAATAATCCATGTAATTACAACCTTCTCAATAGATTGTGCAGGAATGGTGTCCACTGTGATCAAATTTCACTAAAAACATAGGAATGTCACAGGAGTTAACACTTATGCATCAACTTGAGGTGTAGAATTGTTGTGCTTGTAATCTAGTTTTATTTCTTGAGCCATGTTTCACAAATGTTAGTTACCCTTGATGCAATTTAAATTTTGGCTAAGTTTCAAAAGCAGTTAACCCCTTGAGGTGACAGAATTAAATGAGAAAATCAGGTAGGGCAAAATCTTAACACACGCAGATAAACTGGGAAAAGGTCACTTGTGTTTGTTTAAAAATTGTTTAACAAAAGTAGCTTAAGAAGAACAAAGACTAATAAAAGTCCTGAGGTGTTATTCCTGATGTTTTGTGGTCTGTTCCTTTGCAGGAAGACATGAACCTGAATGAGGAACGTAAAGCTCCTTTACGAGACAAAGACTTGAGCACAAAACGTGAGATGGTTGTCCAGTACATTTCTGCAACTGCCAAATCCGTAAGTGGTCACTTCTCCAGGGCACACCTGGAGAGGGAGCTGAGCTTTGAGTCTTACACTTTTCAAGCTTGAAACTTGAAATTTTTTGTCTGGATTTATCTAAGAGTGGTAGGAAAACATAAGCGTGTACTTACTAACACATTTCTAAATGCTTGCAGCTGCATCTGAGCAGTTAGTTTGCATTTCCCTTGCTGGGTAACGTAAAAACTTGATCCTTTCTTGGAAACTATAAGAAATTGCAAATCCAGTGATGTAGAGTCATGGGTGGAACCTGAGCATATTTCTGTGCAATTCATTTTAAGAACTTTTGGTACCAGAAGTTTCTGACCTAGTAGTTTCAGTAGCATTGTATGTGCTAGACTCCTTTAGTGAAAAGATGGTCTTCAAACCAATTTCAAATTACATTTTGAATAGAAAAAATGTTTTGACTTTTCATGGATATTGATTATTTTCTGTAATTTGATTAACGCTTCATGCAGAATTGCTGAAGTCTGTCTTCCTTGGGGTGCAAGTGTAAGGAAATTACTGGAGACCCCAACATTATTGGGGTGAGGAAATACAATTTCAAGTAGTGAAGAGCTGCTGTTTATTTTCTGCAGTTGAACTGTTTGTACTAATTAATTATAATATACACCAGCAATGCTTTGTGTGTGTTAGAAGTTAACTATGGCAAATAGAGAAAAAAGTAAAGATTATGTTGGTGTTCGCCTAAGGTACCTTTAAGCATGGACTGCAAGCAGTAGAGTTGACTTATCCCTTGTTAACCTTGAAAATCAGCTCTGCAGAGTTAAATTTCAAAAATTAAGACAAAATTGACATGCAATTATTATGCAAATGCCTTGCATGAAACATTAAAAACTTCAGTGAGGAAAAGCTTTTGCTATAATGGTGATGAAATGGTAATGAAAATGGTGATTTAAGTTCTGAGAGGAGTGATGTTCCTGCATGAGTTCATCTTAAACAAAATCCACAGTCCTTTAGTGTCTGCTGGAAAGAATCCAGTGCTTTTAGCATGGTCTAACTAAATGTACGAATTACTGGAGAATTATTCAAGCTTATGCAGTGAATGTTATGAACCATGGGCCTAGGCTGTCTTTGGGAACTGTTAATTATGCTTGGTAAGGTTTTTATCTTCTCTTGATGATCAATATTAAATCTGGAGTTGTTCTTAGTATGCAAAAATACTTTATTGAAGCAGCAGAAAGTGGAAGTAGAAGTGGAAGTATTAGCATTTTTTTCTCCCTAAGTAGTTGAGCAATGGTGATGTCTCATGTACACGGTTATTGAAATGTAGCTGCCTCAGCCCAAGAATTGTGCAGCTAATTAAGGGAAGCATGGCTACCATTGCATGGCTCACTGCTGAAATTTTACTGCATTGCATTGCTCCCCGTGTGTGCTGCAGCATGGGAAACTTAACAGAACCGGGAATATATTTGTCCAAATGCACTAACAATTTAAAACCAAGACATTCTAAAACATCCTCGTACACAAATGTGCACTTTGGGCTTAAGTCAGCACCAGTGTGGATGTTTTACACATTGCAAAGTGTTTTTCCTGGAGGAAAAACAGCTCGTATTGAAGTCTGTGTGATTCGGTACATCCCCCTTGCAATTGAATCACAGCATTTGAATGGAATCTTTCAGAAATATGTATTACCTTTCTGTAGTGTGTTATCCTAATTTAACTTTTAAATAGCTGGCATCTTGATTGTTAAAAAATAATCTAAAATACAGAGGTTAACTTTAAAATGTTGATTGGGATCTTACAGTGGCACAAAACCTCATTTTCACTTGTAATTTCATCTTCTGTTTAGTGCAACTATTATTCTGCTCAATGAATTCAAGCCCTAATCAATCTTTATCAAACTTTCTTTTCTTTGGGTTTGTCTTCCATGAAAATGCTGGTTGCATTCAAAGTGATCTGTCTTTAAATTTTCTGCCTTTTTCTTTTGTCACAGATAATTATCTGTCTTCTTTTTTTACGCTGAAAACACTTGGACCTTCTGCTTAGAGCTCACAAAACACATTTAACAGTTGTTGTGATTTTTCTTACAGTTCATTTCATGTTTGTTTTAATTGGGCTTTTGAGCTCCCTCCCTTCATGTGAAAATATCACTCTTCATTTGCTGATGTTGTCTTAACCAAATTATTTTTAAATTTGGTGCTTCATTTTCTCTGCCTGTTTGCTGTCTGCAGCATGTTGACCATGCTTTTCTGAAACACTTGTCTTCTGATTTCTGAGAAAGGAACTTTGGATTTCGCTGGGTGAAGAATGTTTTTCCTTGGGGGTAGAGGAGTGTAGAAGCTGAGGAGCTGGATGCTTTCATGGGAAGTGATTTTCTGTACTTCTTGTTCCTTCTCTCACTTGAAGAGAAAGATTGTTGACCATGGAAATTAGACCTGAGAACTGGTGACGGGTTGAAATTCTGTTTCAGAGCTGAACCTGGTGACATTTTGTGCTGTACTGAATAGTTGAACATTGGTGAGAGAAGACAGTAAATTAGGAGAAGAGATTGTCTGGTGATGGCAATCCCTTCTTGTGCTTCTAGAGGAAACTTCTTCAGGAAGAGAAGTGTTGATTGTGAAAGACTTGCAGGGACTTTGTTTCCAAAAGGGTTCCTAAAGGAATAATGGAAGAGATAAGAGTAGGAAATGAAGCAGTTAGAGGCTGAACAGATACAGTCACATTCAGATCTCAGAACCAAACCAGCTGGGGATCAGATAAAAGTGGTTATTCAATGGACTGGCTGCTTTCAGACTGCAGCAGGTGAACTGAGGAGGAGAGGCTGCGCTGTTGGAGCAGATGTCCATTGTCCTGGTGTACCCAGGAATTTGTGCAGGGTGACAGAACAGGGCACAGATGTGCTGCCTTCCTGCAGTTTCCTCTGGGGAAAGTCAACTTTTTGTTCATGAATAGAGAGAGATGCTGTTCCATGGTGAAGAGAAGATGGCATTCTGAAAATCACTGTTTAATTATCCATGTAATTAAAAGCATCCATACCGAGCAGTTGAATAAAAATGTCATATGAGATTTTCTGAAATGCAAGTTGGAGTTATAACTGTAGGCTATGTTTTTGATTACGAAAACTTAATTAAATTCAGTGGTGACATCATCTAAACAGATCAGAAGCTCCATAATAAAAGCAGTTGTTATACATACAAGGAAGTCACTATGCCATTAGTGTGTTTTCAGTGTCATATATAAAGTATCTGACCTGATAATTTTAACAAATGGCATATTTAATCTTTCAAGATGTAGCTGTCAAGGTATTTAGTTATTTGTTGGTAAATGTGTCAAGTACAGATGATTCAGCAGCAGAACATAAGAATTCAAAATTTTTGCTCCTGCTGTAGAGCTGCTGTTTTCCTGTTGAGAAGTTCTAATCCCTAAACAGGTTGACAAAGTAATAAAAGAATGTAGCTACTACTAATGATTAAACACTGAAAAATGTGTGTGCAACTACATCCTACTAAGTACTGTGCTGTGTTTATTTATGTATTATTATTATTATCTTTTTTACACAATAACCTCTCTTGGCTGACCACTGCATGCAGATAGTCGGAAGTAAAGTTCCGGTGAGTACGAACATGAGAGTTTTGTTTTCTCTTATGAACTTCCCTTTTTAGAGATTAGGCTGGAATATTTTGGACTTTTACCTGGGTTTTAAAAGTTCAGTGGGCAGAACTGAATCCTTGGTTTATCAAAATAATTGTCAACCACCTCAATCCCGTTTATCTTGCCAGTATGAGATCATTGCTTACACTTCTGAGGGATTTCTTCAAGTTTTCAGGAGTCTATTTCCAAATACTTCAAACTCAATGAGCTCATTACTTCATTGTGAGCAACAAATATAATTTAAGCATGTTTTGCTTTTTATTGAAGGCAGACACTTGAAATTTTAAATTTGCAGTATTTGTTCTTATTCTGTTTAGATGTAGAGTTTTTATGTAATTGTTATTATTCATAGCTTGTCTTGGAAGTGCCAACTTCAGCAGATCAATGTGTAGAATAACATTAATTTAGAGGGTTCAGGAGGTCAGTAAGTTTAAGATGAGATCACTGAGAGCATAACTTTTCTCTTAAGGACTCATCTACATTTCATGTTATCTTGATTGAATTTAAGTATTAAAAACAAATATTTGGGATTTAATTTGTTGGAGTAAGTTTGGCAAGATTGTTTCCTGGAAAATATATTTAGCGGGAGTAATTACATATAGATTTAAAATAGTGGTTGAAAGCAAAGATGTTCTCTTAAATTATGGATGGACTTTATTTTTGATTACTGCCAAAACAGGCTTTACAGGTACAGCAAAGTTTTCTACTTGGGTCATATTCAGTAATTAAATTCTGTAGTAAACTAGAGAACAGTCTATGACTTTAAACTGTCTAATCATCACCTCAGATGTAATTAGGTTTTTATCTTACACACTCCATTCTTATAGATTTTGCTCTTGGCTTTATTTTATTCAGAGTGGCCTTTAAGGAGACTTTTCACCAGTACGTTTTAGTTTTGTACACACTATTGGTTCTTCCCCTGATTGAAGAAATACCTTCTATGTGCTTATGTGTTTAAAGGTATTTGATTTTTGAGGGGGCAAATTATAAATTTTCCAGTTCAGTGTGTTAAAACCAGTTTCAAATAATCCCTGCTGCTGTGTAATTTCCTTATGGTGTGAATTAGCCTGAACAGCTGCATTGTGAAGAGGTTTGTTTATAAAGGAAGCTGATATTCTCACAATGGGTAGGGGAAAAATTCTAAGATGTTTTCTTCCCCATGCCTGTGAGTTCAGGGTCTAATAGAGAGCAAGAACTACTCTGCATTAAAAGCATGTTTTTGTGCAAATAACTTGCTAAATACTAAAATAAGACATGCTGTGCCTGGAGTATGGCTTCTGCATATTATTGCTTGACGAGCACTTGCACCTCCATGTGCTTCTTCCAGGATTCATCCTCTAGGAACTGTCTGCTTCTGCCAGCACATGGAGCTCTTTCCTTGAAGATTTACAAATTCACTGTGATCAGGGAGAAGAATTTTGGGATGTTTCTGGTAGTGCTGTTGGGCTCTAGCGATTGCAGAGAACAGATTTCCCTGTTCATGGGAACTCAGGAGCTTGAACTTATTTGAATTTTGCTCAGGATCCTCAGCACTGGTGGGGCTGCTGTGTGGTGCAGGCTCTCATTTGAGTTGGCATCAACGAATCATTCTCTGCCTTAATTGTAACATTGTGAAGGTGATCGGTCAGAAAGTAATTCTAAGATTTCCATTCTTAAGCATTGGTTTAATCTCAATATTCTGATGTGGGACCTAACCCTCTTCAGTTTCTTTCTACTTCACTTTTGCTTTAATCCTTATTAGATGTTGGCTTTAAAACATTTAAATGTTAAATATGCTCCTTTAAAACATTTTTCACTGAGACTTTATACCTCAAAGTAAATATGAAAAGTTTGTGTTACAATCTAATCCATATAAAGGCATATAAGGCATGGCGTTACTTAAAGATAGTAGTCCAGTCAAAATCTCTTTAAATAGGGAAATAAAAGAAGTAGCACTTGGTTCAGCATTTGAATTAGCATGGCTAGTGGTAAGAGTGGATTGAGACTGAGACACTGATTGCAGGGAACAATAGAAAATAATCCTGGTAAGCTGAAAATTCTCTGAAAGATTTCAAGAATGGATTTTTATGAGCTGTCTTGTGTGACCATTCATTTTGAAGAGGGAGGAAAATAAGGAAGAGGAGTTGGTTCCTTACTGCTGTGCAGTGAAAAGATGCTTTTTCAAAGAACCAGTGAAGAAATGTGCCTGTCCTGCAAGCCATGGGAAGAGCCTTAGCATGCTGCAAGTTCTTTGAACTATGGATCTATTTCTGGGGGAGTCACGGGTCTTCTGAAAATAAGGGACTAGGCAGAGCAGAAGTGCTTCACTGATGGACATGATGGCACAGAAAGAGGAAGAGGAGGCAGCAAGATCCCACCTTGGTTTAAATACAAAATAATGGGTAGCAAAGACTTCGGGTTGCCTCAGTCTGAGCTGGAGTCTCCTTTGGAACTTGCAGCAGACTGCAGTGGAAGGGCAAACTCATCTCTTGGGAAGAACCACTCTCTTGCAGTCTAGAGTGCTTTTCAGGGTCTAGCTTAACAGGCAATGGCATTGATTGAGGTTGCCATTGTCTCATCTCTGTGTGTTGTGTGGCTCTCATCAGCATTTGTTCTCTTCTTTTACCATTTGGGGAATGGCTGAAATGACAGAATTTGTGCCCAGTTAGATCTATATTGTGTAGATGATGTGCATTGGTTACACGTTAAATCTTTTCTGATTCCCATCCGTGCAATGTGTGGGATAAAGCTGTTCCATTTTTCTAGTTCTTTACCTTATGGTCCTTCAGAGTGATGATTTCTGAATTTTGATGATTTTTGATATATTAATCTGATTTATGAACAGCTCCTACTCTCATAAAAATAATCCCCACCCATTTATTCCTTTTTCTTTTGGTGGAAGAGCATCTTTGTTTAGTATGTTGATGGTGACTGATTCTAGTCCTTTTCTATCCTTCTTACTCATCTTTGCCTTGGTCCTTTGATGTGTACCTGGCATGTGATGCCCAGCTAAAGGTGCTTTCTGTGTCAGCAAGGTCAAAGCTGACACAGTGCAGAGGACCCTGTTGTCCCACTGCAATCACAGTCTGTCCTGGTTTTGTTCTGAATCTGAAAATATTTTGTGAACTCGATTCTGGTTTGTGCCTTGAATCTGTCTCGGTCAAAGTCATTAACTTAAATTTAGCCAAGTCATTTTATCATCAGTCATACTTAGTGTATGTTGGGAAAGGGAACGGTAAGAATTTAAAGAGAGCAAACCAGAAACTTCATAAGAAGTGGAGCTTTGTGAAAGAGACAGCATGAATATTTGTAGTGAAAGTGATACAATTATAAATCCTCTTCTAGGACAGGCACTTGATATTGCCTTTACACCCATGACATCTTTATCAGGTTCTCTTCAACAGACCCTTCAGAGCTAAGGAGCTTTAGGAGCTGCAAATGAATCAAAACCACTCTTCTGAGATAAGCTTACTGCAACTTGTCAGAGCTGTACAAAAGATTAGTTGCACCTTTTGGAAAAATGTTTTGTCTTGTTCATGAGTTTGAATACTATAGCTCTAAAAACGGATATTCAGGTATTTTAATAGTGAAATACTGTGTGAGTAGTTATTCTTCTGTAGTGGCACTTCAGCAGGAGAGAGCTCTTTGTCAAATCTCCCGTATGATTTTTTTGTGCAAACAAGATCCTCTAGAGATCTCCATTAGGGTCCCAAATATGGACTATGGTACAGCAAAAAATTGTCTCGTGAAGTTGCATGAACTGTTTTTTTTGTCTCTTTATGATTGCTTCCAACACAGTGGTGTGAAGTAGATGTTTAATACACTCTCATTAAATATCTTAATACAGCTGAATGATGGAATTAAATTTTATATTCAGTTTGTAGTACATGTGCTTTTACCCAAAGAAGTGAAAAAGATTCCAGCAAAAATAGTTATCCTTGTGATGTAAAACCAGACGTGTTAAACACTGATGACAAATCCAAGTCAGGTTTCTTGAATACTTGTACTATGATTTGAAAACTCATATGGAACTACTAATCTTCTGTTTTATCATCTGAACACTGTTTAATCTTTAGAACTACACTCAGCAGCATTCTGCTTTCTGTGATAGGGTGGACTAAAAAACAGCAAGCATGAATGTACCCTCTCCTCACAAGAATATATCCATGAACTGAGATCTGGAATTTCAGATGAAAAACTTCTTAATTGCCTGGAGTCTTTGAGAGTGTCTCTAACCAGCAATCCAGTCAGGTAAGCAGAGCAATTTCTGCAGTAGTTTTCATCATGCTGTTTTTGCTAAGCAAGAGAGTTGTGGGCTTTGGGGGTTTTTTGTTTTTTTTTTTTGAAAGCAGAGTAATTATGCTAATACTTGTTGACAGGAGAGCAGTGTTCTCAGCACCCTGGATAAGGATAAGTGAAATGTTTGCAGCTGGCTGCAATATCTCCTCACCTTTCACTGTGGTTTTCAGCAATTTGTACTTGTTGGAACTGTTTGCCTTTGTGGCTGATCAGATCTTTTGGGAAGTGAGACCAAAAGTAGAGCCTATGAAAGGATGCACAAGCAGAAACAGAGAAATACCTTCGCAAGTTTTGCATATGGTTAAGAAATAATTAAAAACATTTTTCTTTGGGTTTTTTTTTTTTCCAGCTGGGTAAACAATTTTGGGCATGAAGGTCTTGGACTTCTGTTGGATGCATTGGAAAAGCTTCTAGACAAGAAACAGTAAGGACCTGGATCATTTGAAGGGAGGGATGGGGAGGTTGTGAAGATTTTCCTTATGTGATTTTCCTCATTCCTTTCAAGGCAAGAAAGTATTGATAAGAAGAATCAACATAAACTTATCCAGTGCCTCAAAGCATTTATGAACAATAAAGTAAGTATTATTTTAGAGTCACATTCTTCTAGCAGGATTGGGGTTTTTTGGGTTCAGATATATATATCATGTTAAATGTTGGGAGGGAAGGAAAGCTTGTATATCCAGTGTTTAACCATTTGGAAATGCAGGTCTTAAACTTAGTGTTACTTCTCTTGAGAGAATTTTTCAGTAATCTTTATTTTTTTTCTTAATTTTGTTAAATGCTGTTGATCTTTGGAAGTAAAATATTTGATGAAGAGAGGATGATAGTATCAATTTAAAGGAAGTATATTTGGAAATAAAGGACTTGGCAACTGAAAAAAAAAAAACCTTTCCAAATTCAGATTTCAATGTGTGATTGTTAATACAATGTACTTTCCACCTGATTTAAATTGAGTAGGATTTGATATCTTTTTAGCTTCAGTTTTAAGTTGATAGGTCATGGGTAAAGGATTTGGTGAAGTTGTCTGATTTGTTTCTAACACAGGTTACTGAGGTTTACAGAGTGTGATTACCTTCTAGAAGCTGATGTGTTAAACTTGTAATTTTGCTTTATTCATAGCAAAATCTGAAGTTTTGTATTTGTGTATCCTCCCCAGCAAATAAAACTGCATAAAAGTTATTTATAATTACCTTTACTCAGTTTAGAAAAATCTCACAGAAGACCTTGTCTAATGAAGTGAGAGAAAAGCAGATTTTTCATACTTGAGGTGTTCCAGATATAGAAAGAAAATAAAACCTGATTTGTCTTTTGGTGGGTACTGATTTTACGAGGTCCTGGCATCCTCCTGAGGAGCTGTGAATCTCTGTCAGGAGAAAGCCTCAAATGCAAGACTGGGGACACTGACCTGTGTCCCCAAGCAATGATGGCCAGGCCTTTTGGTGGAGTGTTGCCAAACACCCTCTGGGTGGGAGGAGCTGGGAGAATCCCTCGGGATCTTAAGTTGGTGGTGGGTATCCAAGGCAAGCACGAGCTTTTCACTGTGAACTTTTTGTTTCTCCCAGTACGGTTTGCAAAGGATTCTAGGGGATGAAAGAAGTCTCTTGCTGTTGTCAAGAGCAATCGATCCAAAGCAGCCACACATGATGACTGAGACGGTGAAAATACTTTCTGCTCTCTGCATTGTTGGAGAGGAAAACATGTAAGTGAGATATTGAAGGGGGTTTTTTGTGCTTTCTTGAGTTGTTAATTTGGACACAGGTGAGAAAAGAGTCAGTGAAACAAATGTAACCTATGAAGTCTTTAATAATGTGATTTAAAATTAAAAAGACTTCACCTGTTGTGATGCCTTAATTCAGTGTTAAATCAGAAAAACAAATGTGCAGAGACCTACACCCTGTGGCTGAAGTGACAGGACAAATCACCTCCCTCCCACAGGAGCAAGAAGTTTACATTTACAGTTGGGCTTTGCAACAGTTCAACTTTGGGTTATTTAGCAATTTCCCATGAGATTTTTAAAACAAAGATAATCGCTTGGCATATGGTTCCTCTAAAATCATTATCGTGTTTATTTACTGAAGGTTAAAATGGACAAGTTTCATGTCCTCTATGCAATAAATAGATTAAAACATTTTGATTTCTGAAAGGACAATTTATTAGAATTTCCACATATTAAGCATGTCAGCTGTTATCAAGTGCACAATCTTGCAAAGGTAGGGACTTTTCCCCCCTCATTGGTTGTTGCTGAGCTGAAATAACAGATTTACTCACATTTTTTTCTTATTTCCACATTCATAGACATTTTTAACGCTTGATTCTTGGATTGTTTTCTACTTTCTGTAGAAGTTTACTTCTACATTTAACTCAGTGCACTGAAGTCTTGAGTTGTGTGACTAGTGGGCTGAGCATGTTTAAAATGAGCAAGTTGGCTGTGCTGTGCTTCTTTGACAGTTTGTCTTTCTCTTAGCCTGGACAAGCTTTTAGGTGCTATAACAACTGCTGCTGAAAGGCACAACAGGGAGGAGCGTTTCTCTCAGATTGTGGAAGGTCTGGAGAACCACGAGTTCATCCAGCTGCAGGTGAGTTTGCCTTTCTCTGTGTGCTTCAGCTGGAAGGCTGGAGCACTGTGTAGTGCTTGGTGATCTTTAATTTACACAGAAAATCTTAGTGCCATTAATTCAGTCAGTAAAAGAGGAGAAATAAATACCACTGGCCTACTGGTACTAGGTTTTCTACTTGTTAGTGGTGGGAGGCCAAAGAACTCACTCCCTGTTCCAACAATAGGATTAAGAAATCCTGACCTTATTAAAGAGTGTAATTAGTGATATTTCTTTCCTTGGATGCCAGGTGTAATGTTCAGGTAACAGATATGTTCTTACTGCTGGCACTTCAGGCAGCAGTACCTGTGGCCTCTTAAATATTCAGATAAATGCTAATGATGGCAGGTGTGCCCATTTTTGGCAGGGTTCCTTTTGGGATGAGTGAAGTGCAGCAGGATCTTATTGGTACTTTTGTCAACAAGGACTCTGCATTCCTTGCTCTGTGTTCAACATGTGCTTTTCTTCAGCCAGTAGTGCTTCTCTGAGGGTAATCTAGGGAGCTTCCAGAATTATTTTTATACAATAATATATAATCTGTGCTAGGGGTTTTTGATAAGTAATGACTTAGATCATGTTCATTGCTGCTTATTTGTCCATGGGTCCATGTTTTTATGCTCTGTGGGCACTAGAGTTTTGGTTGGTGTTAAGATGTAAACTTTTTTAAATTGGTTAGGATTTTTTGGTACTGCCATTTTTGCATAGAGGCCAAGTGGCTGAATATCCTAATAAAGTATGACTTTGACTTATTACCTTCTCATAATACAGTAGTTATGCACATTTTGTACTAAAATTTGTTTTTCAGCTACCTTGGCTGAAAGATATGGAAAAATACAGGAGGGCAGGTATCCTTGGGATGCCTTTTTCCAGTCTTGGCTCAAATACACATCAGCTGTAGTTGCCTTAATGCTGTTTACCATCAGCACCTCTTGTTTCAGAGTTGATGAGTTAATGATGTCAAATAAGTTCCTATAAATGACATTCTAATGTTAATAGTGCTATCACTGAAGAATTCATTCTGGAGCTGTCTCCTACTCTGTGACCTTGTTGATTTAAGGCAAACAACAACCATCACCCACCATTCCTGCCAGCCTCCCCCTCCCAAAGCTCCCTGATACCTCAGTGAAGGCACAATTGCAGGACTCATTACCTTGTTCCTGACAAAATCCTTCTTTGCTGGTAATGTATTAGCACAAGCCATTAAGGCAGAGTCTCTCTGGCAGAAGCAATCAGAGCAGATGGCACCTCTTCTCTCTATTAATTTCAGATTGGACATGTGCTTTGGCTTGTTAAGTCATGTCATAGTAGTAAAATAACAAGAATCATTCAAGCAAGCATGATGATACTGCATTATCTGAAGATGCAGCTCTAGCAAGAGTGCCTTTGAAAGGGTGTTTTAATAGAAATTTGACACTCCATAAGGTGTTCTATTAAATCTAAATAGTGACTGTAATTAAAACAGGAAGGTGCTTTTTATCTGATTTTTTCCTTGCAGCTATTGATTTTTTTTTTTGGTCCTACTCTAAAGCTACTTCTATTTGCAGTTAACATCTTTTACCAAACTTGGTATTTCCCTTGAGTCCCATTTTAGTATTTTAACGTGGGTCAGCACTTTTGGTGTTGTGTTGTTGTCTACCTGTTTCCAAATAAATCAATTAAAGTGCACAGCTGTTCAATTAAAACATTAGCCCCTACCCTGAGACTTCAGGCATTTTGCAGAAGTGCTGTGCAGGAATGGGAAAAACACCTGGTGATGTGACTAATTTGGGTGTGGGTGTTTATTGGGTGGTTCTGATGTGGAGTTCTTTAAGTTTTTAGTTATTGTAGAACCAGTTTGTTTTCAAACTAATGGATACTGAGGGGAAAGAGGAGGTAAAATGTGTAACTTTAATTTGGGAATAACTAGTGCATGATTTTAGGGTGGGCAGGCCGTGGTGCAGGGTGCCCGGAGCAGCTGTGGCTGCCCCTGGATCCCTGGCAGTGCCCAAGGCCAGGCTGGACACTGGGGCTGGAGCAGCCTGGGACAGTGGGAGGGGTCCCTGCACATGGCAGGGGTGGCACTGGATGACCTTTAAGGTCCCTTCCCACTCAAACCATTCCATGATATTGTTCTGTGATGATCGTTCATATGGTACTATTTTGACACAGCAGAAGCATCCTGATATGGAAAAAGAGCAGTATTTGCTGTTGCTAAAATAAACCCAAGTGTTGCATGTGTGCTGCATAATAAATAATATCTATCTCTTTGCTTTCATAATTAAACTGAAACAGGGACTGAAAGTATTGATTTTCATTCTGTATTTCTGATTACAGGTAGCATGTATGCAGCTCATCAATGCCCTTGTTACGTCTCCTGAGGATCTTGATTTCAGAATACACTTGAGAAATGAGTTCTTACGTTGTGGCCTGAAGAAAATATTACCTGTAAGTCAAATGTATGATTTGTAAATTGACTTACAAATGTGAGTTGTTTGTATCCAGGAATTGATCACTGTCCACTGTGAATGTTGAAGATAACCAAACTGTTTAACCAGAACAGCACATGTGAAGGATTGGGGGTGCAGAAGGTCAGATTATCAATCCAAATCTGCTTTCAGCCTGCAGCGTTACAAATTCAAGTTCTCAAGAGCTGTATAAACCAGAATAGTACTTGAAACAAGTCAGTACATTAGAAATTAAATGGGGGTAGCCAAATTCTGCATAATGAGCTCAAAGCATACACAGTGAATGTGAATCTGGCTGTGGAACCAATCTTGGATTAACTTTTTGTATATGCTGTTCCTGTTGTTTTCTGTGAAATGTTTTTCTTTAATCTGCCTGCTGAGAATGCGTTGGGACATTTTAAGGAAAAATCAAATCAGAAATTCATTCTGATACTGCATGTCTGCCTTCATGCAGCTGTACAGACAGGAATATTTCTGACCTGGGGAGAGATTTGTAGCTCCTAACCAAGAAACCACTCCGATGCTTATATCAAAAATAGGTACTCATCACTTTCTTACAAAAGATGAGAGAAATAAGGTACCTGTTTATATTTGTCTGAAACAGAATTTATTCTGCTATGACTTTTAAGATGCGGAGTTTCAAATTGCCAATTTTTCAAGAACAAATACTTCCATTTTTGGCTCATTCAGCCTTGAGACGCTTTCTGATCTGTGATGTTAGCTTTTCTTAGGTATATTTTTAAGGTTTATGTCATGTAAATACATTAATATGATCTGCTGGCTTTAATTGCTGCAGAACATCTGAAAGCCTCAAGAACTCAATCTTTTTTTTAATCTATTGAAAGATATCTTACAGAATCAATAAATGCTTAAAAACTTTAAGGGTTGGGGGTAGGTTAGGTAGCAAAGAAACTGAATTGTAGCAAATCATGATATGATAGAAGATTTGGGGCAGGGTACCAACATGTGCAATACAGATCTGGAGTGTAAAAGCAATTAATATTTGGTGATAACAGTCTATTTTAAGAATGTTGAGCAGCTAATGTGTTGAAAAAGAGTCAGGAGGGAGATCCAGAGCTCTGGCTCTTAATTTGTTCAGATTCAGAGCCTTGTCCTCTGCTTTTCAAGCATTGGAATTGGCACAAGACTGGGGAATACACATGGCTGCATCAAGTCATGACAAATCCAGGCCAATTTCCATTTCAGTCACGGACTGCATTCCCATGAATGGATGGGAAGGAACTTTTTTCATTTACTTTGGCTGGTAGGAAGCTAAAGTTGGTCCTTATGGGGACTGGGACAAGTCCTTGTATTTCTTAAAAGAAAAGCACATTTTCTTTCCTCTGCCCCACATGCTAGCTTGTGTGGGGTTTTTTTCCCTCTGTATTTCTTGTACTATGGATGCTTTAATGCCATGGTCTAGGTTAAATGAGTAGCAGAAATTGTAGGCAAGTCGTCTTTACACTTTAGGCTTCTTAAGTTCATGTCAATTCATGGTTTGAAATGTATGTGTTGTTGTTTTATTAAAGGAACTCTGACATTAACAAGCAGGAACTGCTATGTCCCATTAAGAGAAATTGATTCAGCTGGAAGTCTTGTTTGTTCTGTAGCCCATACTTGCTCTATGAGCTGATATTTTGCCTTTAGTTTTTCTCAGTTGAGCCATTATAATAAAAAAAGCCCAGGCACTAAGTTAAAACTTGCTTCTGTTCTTAAGGTTAATGTCTTATATTTTGTCATGGTACAATCCTTCAAG
Source organism: Cettia cetti (assembly GCA_013401135.1). Lineage (NCBI taxonomy): Eukaryota > Metazoa > Chordata > Aves > Passeriformes > Sylviidae > Cettia > Cettia cetti. Next base: position 34,079 of record VZUI01008886.1, read on the forward strand.
GGGGGGAGTTCTTGCTTTAAAAAAGGAAAAAATTAAGATATACTCTACCTTGAAAAACAGGCCTTGAAAGATAAGGAAAATGATGAACTTGATATTCAGCTGAGGGTGTTTGATGAGAACAAAGATGAAGACCACTTTGAACTGTCACATCGTCTCAATGATATCAAAGCTGAAATGGAATATCCTTTAAGGAAATGCTGTTATAACTTGTGTAATTTCAGAACTTTATTAAATGGAAATTACAGTGCTCTATGTGCAGGTTATTTGTCTCAGTTGTGTGTCTTACCAGGGGCTTTGTCAAAGCATATTTCTCTCCAGTTGCTTTTTTTTGTTAGAAAATATTTAGATAATTAGTGCTTAAATTTGCATGTCAAATGTAAGTCATTGGGAACTGAATTAATTTTTTGTAAATAACATTTATTAAGCTAAACTCTGTCTCATAATACATGAAGAGATAAAATTATACCCATGGAAGATCATAAGGTTGAAGAAAAATGAGTTTTGATAATAAAAGGAACAAAATTTCTCACAGATTCTGAAGCTCTTCAAATGTGTGCCTCTTCTAGCTGTGAAGGAGCAGGAAATTCTAGGCTAACCAAGTTCAGAATGGCTGCTTGCAGGTTTTAGGAGGAAGCAGAGGGAGGTAGAGACAATCAATGGAGAACTATAAAAGCCCCTGTAATGTTGGTGCTTTGCAGAACAGGTAATTTACAAGTAAGGGTCATTATTAAGAAATGAGAGTGATTGAGCTGTGTGTGTTTGCCAATAGCCTGGCTGACCTCAGAGTAGAAACCAAGCTTTGTGTGAAATATTTCTACAGGAATCTCAAACATTAAGTCAGGAGGGTGATTGTACTGATTGAGAATGAAGCATGTCCAAATTGTTAAACAGGGCACAGAAATTCTGTGTACAATCTTAGTGGGACAATCATATTTGCTGCTAAGGATAGGAGTTCAGAGTGTGGAGGGGTTTTACTTGAACAATATGGGAAATACCTGGGGAGCTGTGTTTGGGTGTGGTGGCTGTTCTGTGCTGCAGTGGGGTTTTTGGGTCTGGTGTTTTGGGTTTTTTATGTTTTTGGGTTTTTTTTTAAAATATTTGTATTTTCTTAACAATGTTTGCACTGATGTGAGCGAAGTATTTCATCTGCTGTATAATATGGTGAAAGATACTTCTTCTGAAAATTACTTCTTGTCAATTCTCCAACATTTCCTTCTGATCAGGAACGATTACTATGTCCGGTGAGTGCCAGTTGCCAGGCTGGGTTTTCTTGGGGGAGTAGGGGCAAGAATAGATGTTAAGACCCTGGTAGACTGAGTAGCTCATACCTAAAAAGTCAGTCTTAGGCTGATGTGTTATTTATCCTTTTGCTCCATGTTAGTATTAAAAAGATCTTGGTAAATATAATAGTGGTTATAATAGTGTAACAGTGTTAACCTAACACCCTCATTCCAAAAACCTCTTAACTCGTTGCCCGCTTTTTCTTTATTCAAGTTTGGTACCTTCATTGCTTCAAAGAACATGAAAGTTGTAAAACTGATAATTGAAAATACTCCCACATGCCTTGGATCTGGTTTTTTCTGTGTGAACTTCTTATGTGCAGCACGGCCTCTTGGCAAGGCCAAGACACCATATCCAAAATATTTACAAATAAGAGTTTGAACTCGATGCTTCTTCTAGCAGTTGTAGAATTCAATTATTAGTTAGTTAGTTAGTTGCCCCTGTCCCCAGTTGCATAAAGGCTTGTTCATGTTCTTATTGTCTTGTAAATGTTTCCTGTTTCAGACCTCAGTATTACAAGATCATAGAAGAATGTGTGTCACAGATAGTTCTGCACTGCAGTGGCATGGACCCAGATTTTAAATACAGAGGAAGGATGGACATTAATTTTACACATCTTGTTGGTTTGTACTCTTTAAGCAGTTTTACCATGGTGTTTTTTTGTGTTCTTCTGTCTAGACTTACACTGACTGTGAATTTTTTCAGTGTTCTGGAAATATAATCTGGAAATAAAACATCTGTAAGCTACAGATGTACTTGTGGAGTACCAGACCAAATGCTGTAGCCTTTCATGAAATGAGACAGGGTCAAAAAACCCCAGGGGTCTGTTGCTTTTTTGTCATGGGCTAACAGGGTAATTATGGTTGGAAGAATCTCAGACCTCTGATACGTTTGACTTGACTTGTGCATGGTATTTTATTTAAATTCTAGATGCATGTGTGGACAAAGCTAAAGTAGAAGAGAGTGAAAAGAAAGCAGCAGAATTTTCCAGAAAGGTAAGTCCTACTCGTGGTTCTCTTTGAGGTGTGGAACATCCTGACAGGAACACAGCTTGTTTCCCAGCTTAAAACTAGGAAATAGTGGAACTCACAGCTTTCATATTTAAAGCTCTGTGGTTCTGTGTGAGGGAAAGGCTCAGATGCAGTTGAGTCTGGAATCAAAAGCAGATGAGTAGCATTAACTGTACATCTCTTCAGTTGTATTCCTCTGCTATAGATAACTGATGGGAAAAAATTCACTTGCTGCTGTTATGTCCTGAAATAGTTATAATTAAATAACTGAAGTGCAGGTATAAGCATAAAAAATTATGAATGAATGTGCTATATTGTCTGTAATAGTACTGAATTTCATATGTTATAGAGGTGTATATTGAAATAATTCAAAATTTTGATTTTTTTGCTCATTTAGTTTAAGTAGACATTTTCAGGCTGAATGGCAGAACATGTTCTTGCGCACGATGATTGCAGATTTAATTGTTAATGAATTTAACCTTGCTGCAATAGATGTGTACTCGAGTTTGGTTTGTGAAGTGTGCAGTGTTCTCTTGGAGGGAAAAACCTGACCTGAGTAGCTGGGTCTGGGTGGTTCTCTGTCATTGACTTATTGATGGAAGAAATGGTGGTACTAAAAGGGAACGTGTTAGAAAAATGCTGCTAAAAGAGTTAGAAGTGCATCAATTGCTCCAGCTCTGACATTGTTCAAGGAATTTATGCCAATATAGGCTCTGGTGTGACCTAGCTGGACAAACTCTCCTGTACTGGTTAAATCATTACAGTTTGATGAAGAGTTCACAGCTCGACAAGAGGCACAAGCAGAGCTGCAGAAACGAGAGGAGAAAATCAAAGAACTTGAAACAGAAGTCAAACAGCTCCGGACGCAGGTAATAAAACATATCGCATTAAATTCCACAGCTGAGTTAATTTTTTTTTTTTTGAGAAGGAGTTAAAAAGAAATTGCCCCAGAGTAACTTGTCTCTCTGGAGTTTGGAATGTCTATTCTAGGGGTATTGATTTGTTTTGGAGCCAGCACATGTTACTAAGGATGGTTAATGGGGGTAACATTTTTAAAAGAGTAGTATATTCAGCCTGTAACAGGTACCTACTTTATTGAGAAAAAATGTTCTTTAGGCTATAAAAATCCTGCATCCAGCCTGTTTTTTCTTTTTCTGCAGGTACTTGTTTATGCTTTCATATTGCTGCTTCTGTATGTCTTGCAGAAAGTTTTTGTTTTGGAAGTGTTTATTTTTAAAGGCATTTGTTTTATATATATTTTTTACTCTTACACTTTATATAAGGCTTTTTTTTTTTTAGTTTTTACACTACCTTTGGGTTTTAGACAGGTCATTTATAACCTTTTAGGAACTAACAGATAATTATGATTTAGTGCTATTGCCTCTGTCTGGCTTATTTTGTACTCTTTCACTGCTAGGCAAGGTCTGCCTGTTGCCTTTTTGTCTTTATTTTTGCTTTCTTAATGCCTGTGATCTCATTTCCTATTTGGACGCTAAGGTGGAGACATAGACTCCTGTTCTTACTTCCTTCTTGCCAATATTCATGTTTGTTACAAATTCCTACAAGCCGGTGTTAGACTGAAATTTGACAGTGTATTTTATTTTAATGAGTTCTCCAGCAACTGGTGCATTACAACTGGGCCAAACTTGTCTTGTACAAAGTAAAAAATGTACTTTTATTCAAATTGTTAATACTGTTTTATTGATTCTAATACAGTTCAGATTATCCAGACATGACAGGGCATTCACAGTAATGCTGACCATGGGTTAATTAACTGTAAATCTAGTATCTGTTCCCTTTTCAAGTGTTATGCTCCCCACAGAATATGACACTTATTTGTAGCTGCACACACCCCTCTGATGGTCTGACATGCTGCTGTTTCTCTTACCTATTAATTAGTAAGAACTTATTAGAATGGATATTGTGATTGCTCTTTCTTACTCTCACCAAAGAAGCACCCTCAGACAGATTTCAAAGACAGCAGGGTGGGTTGTTGCACACCCTCCACCACTCCAGATGTCAGAATAGTTATGAACAACTGTGGTCCTCTGACCTCTTGCACTGCAGTAGCTGCTCCACTGATTGCTGGTGGAAATTTTCCTGCAGCAGATGAGTGGTGTTAAAATTCAGCATGGTTATTCTCATCTCTGGTGCCCCAGCTTGCTGGGGTATCCTAAGTGGGATAAATGTTTTGTGCATTGGAAAGAAATAAAATGCTGTTCTGTTCACTTAAATGTTACTGCTACTATTAAATTTTCTTTAAAATTGAAACAATTTGTTTTTATAACAATGCTAGGTTATTCAGTTTACTTGGCAGCTTTATGGTACGTGGTATAATCTATTGTTATTGTTTCTCATTTAAATAGGAGAACAGTTACATTTCTCACTTCCTTGAGGTGCAGTTGGCTAAAAACCATCCTGGTTGGTTGTTTCGTATCAAACTGCCTCCTGTCACTGATGAAAAGAATTCTTCTTTTATGTTTCAGGGTCCAGGCGTGACAGAAGTCCCAGCAGTACCTCGAGCCCTCCCAAGTGAGAATGCCCCACCATCTCCAGCACCTTCACTCTCTGGTGGAGCCCTTCCTCCTCCTCCTCCTCTCCCTGGTGGCGGACCAATTCCTCCTCCTCCTCCTCTCCCTGGTGGCGGAGCAATTCCTCCTCCTCCTCCTCCTCTCCCTGGTGGCGGAGCAATTCCTCCTCCTCCTCCTCTGCCTGGAGGGCTAACAATTCCTCCTCCTCCTCCTCTGCCTGGAGGGCTAACAATTCCTCCTCCTCCTCCCCTGCCAGGTGGAGCAGCAATTCCTCCACCCCCTCCATTACCTGGTACATCACTTCCTCCACCGCCTCCTCCTCTGCCTGGTGTGCCCCCACCACCTCCTCTGCCTGGGGGAACAGGGCCTCCTCCTCCTCCTCCTCTGCCTGGGGGAGCAGTCCCTCCACCGCCGCCTTTTGGGGGGCCCCCGATGCCACCCCCTCTTGGAGGGGTTCCCTTTGCTCCCTTCCCGGCGATGCCTGCATTGCCACACGGGATGAAGGAGAAGAAGAAGTATAAGCTGGAAGTCTCCATGAAGAGAATCAACTGGTCAAAGGTATGACAGGAGGTGTGGGGATGAGGTTCCTTCCCCTCCTTCCCTTCACAGATTCGCTTGGTGCCGTGTAGTGATGGATTTTTGGATGAGATTCATCTTGGCAGAGCTCCTTGTTGTATCAAGTATCCCAGGAAGCCAACTTACTTGCAATGCATTGTATCAGGTGCAGCGAACGTGAAGTGCAGCTTTGCATCAAGTTGTATATAGATACATATTTTAACTCTAAACTGTTTAAGGCAGCTTGCACACCTACCTAGCAGAACAAACCAACTTAAGCTTTTTAAATTTGTGATGTTAAATGTAGCTGTGAGTTCAGAAATTGCTGATACCAGGCCTTTATGTTAGTGGTTGATTATTTATTAGATATTTGTTGGTGGTTCTCAATTAGTGATGTGCTGGAGCAGGGCTGTGGCCACTGGGAGGAGCCATGGGACTGCTCAAGGGAAAGGTTTGGGCACCATGAGCTTCCAGTGTCTTAACATGGTTGTATTTAATGATATTTCATTCTTAAAACCATCTTAAAATATAAACATTACTTGAGCAGTAAAGTGCAAGCACAGTCTGATTTGCAAGCAAACCCTTAAAGCAGTTCCCAGTTACTACCTGCCTCTCAGTATATCCAGTCTCTCTCTAACAGGAGAAGTTATGCAAACATCCAGGTGTGTGCTGGGGTGTGTTAAACTCCTTTTTTGATCAGTGTAGCCACTGCTCCTTCCATATAAAGAAAATAAATGTGGGGTATGGGATAATTGCATCTGTTATCAAGACCAAATCATTACATTCTAAAGTTGTGGTTGGCATTTTTGTGATATAAAATATGACAGGTATGTTGTTTGGTGTAGGAAAAATACCAAAATCACTAAATCATCACGGCAAATGAAAAGGACGACTTTTATATATTCCATGCTGTGTGGTTCCTCTAAATTCTGAGTAGTCAAAAGGCTCTTTCTGAAGTAACAAAACAGGAGAATATTCCCACCAGTTTTGGAAGAGGAATCTGGAAGGTTGAGAGAGCCTGTGTGGAAATGGGTGGCATGCCAATTTATAGTTTCTTTTGGCAGAAGAATTAATGCTTCAGTGATTTCAAATGATTTCAAAATATTTAGAGATGTGCTGAAACAATCTGAAAGTGTATCTAGTGGTTGTTTAAAAACTGGCTTTCAGTATATTTAATTAGAATGATATAAAACAGCCATGTTTTTAGAGTATTAATTGAAAGAAATTTTAAAATCACTTTGAAAATCTTTACTTTTTCTGTAATTCTTATAAAATAGAAAAGGGTAAGTGATAACTTCTTCATTGTGGGAGGAGGAAATAAATCTCTTGGGGAGAAAGGGCTGGATCAGGATGCATTGCAGGAGTTTTGTAACTGTGGGACATAGACTGCTGTCCTGTAAACAGAGAGAAAAGCAAGCTTTTATTTTATAATACATACTGGTAATTGCAGCCAATTTCACTGTGATCAGTTCCATTGGGGAGTTTATAGGAATAATTTCTAAAGTGTCTGTGAACACTGGCTGTGACAATGGGAAGGAGCTGCAGATGGACGCTTTGCTTAAGTGCTCTGGGAATGGTGCCAGAGATCTCCTGCCTACTGAGAAAGTGGAAAGTCTGTTTGATCATCACTTTTAAGGAGCCATCATTTGAGGAATAAAATTCTTACTGTTTAATTTAGTCCTTTTTGCTGTAACTGTCTTGCCCATTAATGTTGGATTAAGGTAGTTTTTTAAAATGTCTTCCCTGGAGCTGCTGGTAAAGGAGGACTGAAAGGTGGAGGAGCAGGGTGTTGCAGGGAGATTGGAGTGAGGCTGACAAATGCAGTATTGTAATACTGCTAAATTCCCTTCATGTCATCTTGAAGTGAAATAGCCCTTGGAAATTACTTGGCATTTAAACAAACTTATAAACAATAATTAATAATGTGTTCAAAGCTGTTAGAGGAATACATTTTGAAAAGCGAATAGCAGTTCTGAGTCACACATGAAGAGTCAAGTTGTCTTTCAGTTTCTATATTACAGAGCATTTTCTTCCTTTAAAGTAGCCAGCAGAGAGCTCATACTGAGTCTCTGCAAGGGGCCCATGGACAGTTCATTTCCTGGGAAGTTGTTCCATACAGTTCTCAGGTAGCAGGGAAGAAGTGCTGGAGAGTTTGGCAACTCTCTAGGAAGAAATCAAGAGAGAGCTAGAACACTTTAAAGTCAGCTGCTTTTATCAGTTCTGTTTGGAGAACTTGCTGAGTGGGAGAAGTACAACAAAGCCCGTTTGTGGCCAGAGGGCAGCTCAGCTCACGGTGTTTGTGCAGGAAGCAGCAGGGAGAGAACATCCCAGAATGGGCTAAACTTCATTCAGCCTAGGTCTCACAGAAGTTCTGTAGCATTAATTTTAACTTGTCTGTTGAAAACCCTTCTTATTGACTCTGGAGATGCTGTTTTCCTTTCAGATTGAGCCTCAAGAAATAGGGGAAAACAGCTTTTGGGTAAAAGCTGAAGAAGATAAATTTGAAGACCCGGAGCTGTTTGCAAAATTGGCACTTACCTTTGGAACCCAAATGAAAGGTACATTCTTACTTGACTCTTTATTGTGCTTTTATTAACTTTAAAACTGTGCAATGGCAGTTTCTTTTATGCTTTGTGCAATACCATGGAATTCATATGATGGTTTTATAGTAGGAAGATGATTTAAAACATATATTAAGCATAAAAGTCTATTACAAAAATTGTTCCTCCTTCACTTTACAGCATGAAGGGAGGAACCTTTTTGCAATAATATCTTTTAAAAGTGCACTGTGTGTTGCAGACAGATGTGAGTTCTCTTTGAATGAAATTATAATTAAATTTAAATTCTGGTTCTAAAATCATGTGTATTTGCATTATTATTCCTAGCTGAGAATTTCTGGAATAAGAACAGCAGTTTTTACTAATACAGTGTTAAGAAAGATGAACTCAGGAAGGGCTCTCAGAGGACTCTAATGAACTATTTCTTGAGTAGTTTCCTTGAATTATTTCTGAATGTGTGTTTTTCTGTGTTCTTTTGAAACTTCTTTGAAGAGTTGATCATGGCTGTTTTTCATAAGATAGATTCATATTCTTTCAGTAGCCAGTGAATTTTAACCATTAGAATTCTCCTTTTGCACCCCTTGGAACCACTTTTTCACCTAAATGTTCAGCTATTCCATGTAGTAGTTCAAAAGCATCCTTTGCAGTAATTTAACATTCTTTTCCATGCCCAAGCTGGATTGATTCTTGGTTCCTAGCACTTCACTTGTTTTGGTGTGACAGGAAGACCTTTAAGGGACAGAATGCCCAACAGCAGATGACAAAATGATATGGGCTCCTTAATGCAAAGGACAAGCTTCTGCTTTGAGCTTGAATTCTTTCACCAGAAATCTGAGGAAATGTTTTGAAATTCCTGAAAAGCCTCTTCATTAAAAATGCTAAAAAAACTCTCTTGAATTTTTGACATAGCTGACAGTTTCCAATGAGAAGAAATTCTTGTTGACGTAGTTGCACAGTTGTGAAACTAGGAACAACAGAAACTCCCTTAAATAGCTTAGTGTACTTATAGGCCTTGCAGATATTTTTCCTTGTGTAGTTCACAGTTAATGGTTGTAGAAAATAAGATACCATAGCAAAGGATGCACATTAAAATGCTGCTGCATAATACTCAGGTTATGAAAATCTGACTTGGCCGACTACTGCAGAAACAGAGTTGTCAGTCTGAGTTCATGAGGTTTTTTAAGCTTAAAAACCTACTGGAAGACAAAAAGACTCATGGAGCATTTAGTTGCAGCACAGACCCCCAAGAATTGCATACCAGAAGCAACTTTTTTCCTGCCATCTGCAAAGAGAAACATGGAATGATGTTCACCATTCTTCATCTCCTTTTATCTTAAGCAGCTCAAAAATGTCCCAAATATTTATTTCAGGCACCATCTGGGATCAGATTTCTCTTGCTTTAGTCCCATTCATGAGGTGGTCTCCAAGTACATTATAGGAAAGTGATAAAAAGCCAAATAGAAATGCATGTGATATTCTCTCAAGAGCACAGTCAGCATGTAAAACAAACACAGGGATAAGTGGAAGCAAATTGCCAAAAGCAGTTATGATGACTTAATGTTTACTGTCTTGTGTTCTGTGGCATTTTGGAATGCCAGTGGGAATAACTGAAGTAAAAGAAAGGTAATGTAGACATAAAAAATTTGTGATTCTGGGTAAGTTGCAAGACTGAAATTTGATTAAACCTCTGAATTCTATTCATGATTCTTTGGTACAGTGAGAAAAACACTTGGTGATTTTTTCTCGTTTGACTTAGTCTTTGTTTAGGATACTCCACAAATGACTTATGTTGTTTATCACTAAGCTAAGAGCTGCCTTACTTTGAGTTTGAGAGTGCTGTCTGTTTTAGAGGAATGCAGCCAGAGCTGAAAGGAAGTGGTACTTTTGAGGAGAAATGTTGCTATGGAATTGAACAATAATTTTTGCTTACTGTATTAATCCAGTGTGATTATACATCTCAGGAAACCTGGGCTTCTGCTTTTCAATGCAGCTGAGGGTGTGTATGATTTAGTTCTGTAGAATGTCTTATAACCTTCAACAGCTGAAATTAACAGTTTAAAATATTAGTGTTCTTGTCACGAACCTACTTAAATCTTTGAAATAATTTAAGCAGGTCATGTTATGTCAAGTACTCTTTTACCAAACTTTGTTTTTGTCCCTTAACTGATAGGAAATTTTCCCTCTGGCTACCAGCATCATTTTCATGTCTTCAGTGCATGGTGGAATATGATGTCAGAAAGCTCTTATTTAATTCATGGAATGTTAAATCCATGTAGAATTGAATGCTGTAGTGTCTCCTAACAGGTACAGGTAAAGGCTGCAGTGTTGTGACGCATCCCATTCTCAGGCCTGTGACAATACTCAGTTCTGGGCCTGCTGCTATCAAAATCATTTCTCACTGTTTGATTGATGGTCTAATTGCAAAACACTGCAAAGCAAGTTAATGCCTTCTCCCTAAAGGATCATGTTAATTTCTGGCACTTGTAATTTAGGTTGTGTATTTTGCCAGTCAAGAATGATAGTAGTGCTTAGAAGAAATTAATTATGTGTACAGTAGGTCTGTAAAGGTAGTAATTAGTACATAATAGTCTGTAACTACTGGGATTGTTCCAATACAGAATTCATTATCCATCCAGCTTACCTCAAGGGAAAACTTCTCGATCAGGGTTCTGTTGCTTTACAATTAGATTTTTAAAATACAATTTGACAATCATTTTCATATGTTTTCAAAACTGAAGTAAGGTCTTAATACCTGAGTTGTATTTTTCACATGGGAAAGGGACAAGAAAAAAGACAAACTTCCATGTAAGCTGCAATTGAACAAAATGTTCAGGTTTTGATTTTTATATGTATAATGTATAGAATATGTATATAAATAATGGTATAATGTAGGTGTAATGTATATAAATAATATATGATAGGTCAGTGCACCGTTAAACTTGAAGGAAAACTCTTTGCATTCATTTGCATTTGGGACTTGTGACTACAAGGAGCAGCAGTGAATACTTTTAAAAAATGGCTTTGAATTTGCTATGCTGAGAAGCCCAGATGTAGTTCATCAGAGAGCTTCAACATTTGGATTCAGCTGTGGCTAGATCTCCTTAAAGACAGCTGTATTTGTAGGTGTGAGGCAGCGAGGCTCAGTTTAATGCAGAAATCTCTGGTGTTAAGCACTGCTGTGTTGCACTAGCTCAGCTACCTTACGCTGCTTTGTCAACAGAAAAAGGAAGAAAAACCTCTGAACTCATCCTGAATTTGCTTCAGGATTGCAAACTGCAGGTGGCTCCCTTGGTCTGCTGATTATTCAGGCTGTGTTTGTTTGGTTCCTTTCTGTCCTCAGCCTCTCCTTTGCAGCAGGGTGGGAATCCAAAGCAGAGCAGGAACAGCTTTGCAGTGTAGGGTCACGCAGTGCTGTGTGGCAGAGGAATTTCATTTCCTTGGATTGCACACATAGGTCATCAGTCTACATATCTGTTTCGCACAGAAGTGCAGTAGATTGGTTTGTTTTCATCTTCGGATGTATTTGAAATTGTTTTTTTTCAGCAAGAGAATAAATTCAAGTACCATAAAGGAGGAGTGAGTTATTAGTTTACTATTTTTCACTTTCCTTTTCTTCTCCACTGAATTTATCCAATAGGTAAACCCTCAAACTCGAGAATGAAAAAGGCTTTGCATGGTTTAAATAAACTGCTGCCTGAAATTTTTACCATCTAGCATAGATTTATGTATGTATATGTCTGTATTTTGATATATTTTATATATTTTTAAAATTCTTAAGTTAGCTCAGAGTTATTTTGGAGTCCAAGTATTATTTCAAGAGCATCAGGACCTGTTTCATTGATCATGGGGCAAAAGGACTGCCACGAGCATAGTGTTCAGAAAGGTCTAAAAGAAAGCAAAAGTTCCAATTAGAAGGTAAAGAGTGTAAATATAAGTTCTTAATATTTTACTTCAAACAGCATTTTAATGCAGCCACCTTTAAGTAGTTTAATTTCTATGTCAAAGGTAGTTCGTAATATGGAGTCACTAAGAAAACATAATTTATTTTGAAAAAACATACTATGAAAAATACTTGTCCTGTTGGTGTGAGCTACTAACTGTAGTTGTTTTCATCATGTGACAGTGAATGAAAGATATCCCAGATTAAAAAAACTAAATCTATTTGGACTATTTTCAGAAGTTAGACTCATTGTCAGTTGTGCTGTTTTTGTCTTCTTTTCCTGTAAAATCTTATATAAGTAACGCTTTCAGAATGCTCACTCTTTAGGGTTGGACAGAGGCAGGAACTTCACTGCAGGTCTCAGGCTGAGGCACACTTTGGTTCTGTCTCTTAGAACTCTGCTTTTGAAAGCTTTGTGGTAGATTCATAAGGAGGAAAAATCAAGTGGGATGGGTCAGATAGATGCAATTTTCCTGTCTCCAGTTTATTTATGGAGTTTGCTTTCTTTACATCTGCAGCAGAGTTAGTATTTTCTCAGAGCATTGTTGTTCCATAAAAGGGTCTGATAGAGAAGTTTGGACATTATCTTAATCAGCATTACATAAAGAATTGCAATAATTGCACCTTCAGAAAATCAAATACAAACAGGCTGTGTGCGAATTAAATTGTATTCAGATTAAGAGACAGGTGGGAAATAGTTTGAGGTCTGGACTATTTGAAGGCTGCTATCATTATTCATGGATTGCTTGGAGGTAAGCATAATGTATTCCACACAATTCCTGTAGAAATGGAGTTCATTTTCAGAATCAGCATTCTGTCTGTTCTGAATCCAGGTCAGATGCTCTAACGTGGAGGCCATTCCTTCAGTTTTAGTTTAATTGGCAGTGCTAAACCTTTTGGGAACATCGCTGGGACAGGGGAGATTTCCCTGCTGGAGATTTGAGCAGCGAGGATCTGAAATAAGGAATCCTGCTGTTTACTGAGTGGCTGGAGTAATTCTGCAGGTACAAACTGATTATCCACCTGACTTTTCAGTGCCACGTGGCAAACTGACACTGTGGAGGCTCTGGGGGGTGTGTGTGTGCCTGCTGCAAGGCCATCTTTTGGTTAAGAAATCTCTGGCACTGAAAAACTTGTGAAAAATATTAGTAATAAAGCCCCTGCGGCTCAGATTTTCTCCAAGTTTCAATTAGTAATTTTGTCAGAAATTTTGCCAGACGAATTTAAAGAGAATTCAAATGTAATTGGAGTGGGGACAGGCATGTATTGTCTAAAAAAAAAATCCCTTCTGTGTATTTATATCAATGTTGTGACTGAGTTGTCTTAGTTGTTATATTTTAGGTGGCTGCTTACAGAATTCATACATTGTTATACCTGAACTCTCAGAATATGAAAATGAAAATCTTGAAGAGGAGCAGTTGTGTCTATAAAAAAAAAGCCAAGGGAAGATGAACTTTCAAAGCCATTGGGTTTCTCCACAAAGAAAATTGGTTCAGTGGGGCTTTTTTCCAACAGTTTTTATTGTTTTTCAGTGGGCTTTTTAAGGTGTTGGAGGTCCCCGTTAGAGAATTTTAAGAATCACTGCTGGTGACACACAGACAAATGTTCATTACCCACGTATTCCAGAAGTCTGGAATTCCAGCCCACTATTTGATATCTCTGGTAGTAGTTAGCACCTTCTGTACCTCCTCTGTGCCTCGTTTTTCTAAGGAGCTGGAGCTTTTGTGTGTATGAGCTAGCTAAAATCCAGCAGGGGAGGCAAGGCAGCTCTGCATTCCCAACTGTCTGATTGAGGCTCGGTGATGCAGTGCTCAAATAAAGACCAGCACATTTAAGGAGGAGCTGAGGACAGAGACACATGTACTGGCACTGCAGAGACAGGGATTGTGTACAAAGACTAATTAGCATGAAATATGAATACATTCATGAAGTAGTCTTGATCTATAATGCTCTTACAGAGTTTTTTCTATGAATTCGATGAAAAAAATTCAGGAGTTGAATTGGAAAAAAAAAAATCTGCGTTGAACTGCAAAAAGAAATGGGGTTTGTTTGTTTTTAAACAAATAGAAATCTATATTCCTGGAATAAAACCCCTTCTGTATGAATAAATAAAGAGATTAGACTGAGAAGAATGCTTTCTCTAATGTCAAAACAGAAAGAATAATCTGCTAAAGGTGCTCCTCTTCAAGTATGCAACTGCATTTTTCATGGGAATTTAGGTTAGATATTCTAAAAATCTATTTAATGTGAATCTAGTTACTCTCAACATGAAGTGTTCAAGACCAGGTTGGATGGAGCTCTGAGCAACCCTAGTGGAAGGTGTCCCTGCCCACGGCCCGGGCTGGAACAAGATGATCTTGAAGGTCCCTTCCAACCCAAACCATTCTTTGATGATATGATGAAATCATTCTATGGATTTGACAGCAGTCCTTTCTTCGATGGACTGTTAAGATAATCCATGGTGGCAATTTTCCTCAAGAGTAACTTTTCTTCCACATGCAAGAATGGATATTTGTAAGCGTACATAAAATTCACTTGATGATGAGTTGGGGGTCAGTTGCTTGGCAGTGCTAGGTCTGTGTTCAGTAGTTTTCTGTGCAGAATGGCTTTAAAACAATTCCTTTTGCCTTCTGATGTGTTTGTAGTTGTAGATACATTTTCTGGCAACTTCCTCAGTGTTGGTAAAGGAAACTCCAGCCGAGTGTTCCAGTGCAGGTTCTTCAGCTGAACATTGGCTGGGAATTTGTGACCCGAGTGAAGTAGGGGAAGAATAAAAAGTCTAGAGGAAAGTATGGAGAGCAGACCAGCTACTTACTAGGACAGTTGGTGCTGACTATTAAGTAGATTATGCACCAGTATTTCACTCTCCTGAGAACTTCCAGCAGAGTTCTAGGAATAACAATGTATTTGCTTAAATAAATAAAACCCCACTGTAAACAAAGCCTTGGTTATAAGCAAAATTTATGGTCTTACTTGTAAAATAGTTCTTCCAAGGCTGCATTAAAGAGATGTCCCCTGCATCTTTCAGCAGAACCACGGTTAGCACATCCTCCACTTGCCCCTAAATCTACTTTATATCAAAAGAAATAGAATGTGAGGTGTTTTGTTTTTTTTTTTTCCTACAAAAGCATAAACTGACAAAATGTGTCTGATTCATGGCCTGGTTCGACTTGCTCACTGTGCTGACCTGCAGTGATTCTGTGTTTGTAGAAAAATGATGCCCTCTCCGCGGGTTTTATGTTTTATGTGCAAAACTGTTTTTCCTTTCTTATTGCTGACCAAAAAAACCCCAAAAAATGTCATCTGTTCTTGACATGGAACGTTTCTCTGAGTGATAGTTGCTTCACCTGTTAATGCTGTGCCAGGATGCTTTGGACAGAGTATCTGCTCTTGCAAGAATTTCTGCCATTTATATTAGAACAAGGCATGGTTCTGTTACCTACATGAATAATGGTCCTTTGGAGAAAGAGATTCAAAAGCTATCTAAAGGATTAAAAGTTAACAATCATGTTATTAAGTTTCTGAATTCATTGAGAAATTGAAAATACTAGGTAGATAGGCATTAATACAGATAATAACAGAAGTATCAGCTTTTTGAATTACTTATTAATAATCTCAAATGGATGTAAAGCTATAATTACAGCTCTCTATACTGTGTGACTGTTTTGTGTCTTGTGGAAAGGGAGAAGCTGAAATGTCTCTGAAACTTCTTCCTTTCAGGTGCTTTATTCTCTTCTGTAAGGTGGGAATGTCATTATTGTAGAATACTACTGCAGAATAATTTCCCACTGTGAAAAGGCTGTGGCTTAAAGGCTTTCTAAAAGCAAAAAGTCCACATGGTAAAAGTCAGAGTAGAATTATCATTAAGTTGCATATTCTGAATGGGAGTACCTGTGGAGTAAAGGTTTTTTTGGTTTGGTTTTTTTTTGTTTTTTTTTTGTTTCATTGAAGACTTGAATCATTAGCACAGAGATACTGCCTTTTTAATGAATCACTTTGGCCAAATTGTGCTTGTGTTGATAATATAAAAGGTAAGCAGAGCACAGCTGCTAAATTCAGAATGTCCAGTGAGTCCTGCCTGTGCAGAATGTGCTGAGGTGAGCAGCAGAACGTTGCTGCTGAAGGTGAGAGACTGGGAGCTGTGTGTTCTGCACTATTTTTAGTCTGCTACAATGCAAGCAGCTTAATTTAGCACCCTGTAGATCCCCTAAGACTAATGCTGTAATGTGGCAGTAATTTATCTTGTGTGTCTTGAAGGCAGATAATCGTTCCTGTGTGTTCTCTGAGCATCTGGGTGTGTCCAGGACACTTTGGGATACTTGGACTACAAGAAAACTTTTCCAAAGTGAATCTAATGTGGTAGTAACGCACACAGCCATCCAAGGCTGACTTCAAGCTGGTTGAGCCCTGGATTTCATCTTCAGCAGGTCACTGAGAGCAGATGCTCAGTCAAAAGAGTAAATACATGTTAATACATATTAAATGCCTGCTGCTTGATGTACACAGTATTGATTAACTAGAAATACTTCTCTGCTGCCAGCATTTGATGTTTTTTTTAAGCCAGAGGACACATCTTTACACGTAGTAACGTCTTCATTGTGTTTTGTCTTCAGTGAACTCAGGATCTTTCAGCATTTATAACCCATGCCATTGCACTTCTCTGTTTTTCAAACAGATTTTTAACCCTGCTGCTTCCCATTGTCCTGGTTTGCTGCTCCTTTTTCTCTCATTAAAAGTCTCATTAATAGCAAATTTATATTTATTTCTCTGTGTTTTCAAAGACTGCCCAGAGGGGCAGACCCAAATTGCGCATGATCCACAGAAGACACAGTAAAACATCCATCTGGCCATCACCCAAAAAATACCAATGGCTCCACCCCATTTACTGAGGGGCACTCACAGATGTGGCTGTACCAAATGCCTGCCTTGCTGTTTGTTTTTCAGAGTGACATTTAGCATGCCAGAAACCTTCCTGTCATTGTAGGACATGCAATGAACATAAGCACACCACCAGGTCAGGAAAGGAAGAAAAAGAAGAAGTTTTTGTTACTTCAATTTATATAGATTTGGACAATGACCATGGATTGGAGGATGAGGTTGCCACCTCTCCAACCACCCTGGTCAAACTAGAAGTCCATCAAGTTTCTCCTCCCCAGCAGAGGAATGTCAGCAACAGGAGAACATTAGATGAACATTCTTTTGTTTACATAAAAATGCGTGAGAAACTCCATTACAAAAATGTAAGTTATCAGAAGGCTAAATGAACTGGGCAACACCTTCCAGTGTCCCAGGATGTTGGAACTGTTGGGATGAAGTGAACTTGTTCAAGTGATCATTAGATTGATGGGGAGAATGGGCAGTGCATCTTCCTTGTGCCAGCGTGGGGCCTCCTCCAAGGCAGCCACTGCCCTCTGATGTGGCTGCTTAAACACAAGGATTTCTGCTCCAAGGGGTGCAGGAGCCTTGCCACAACATTGATGTTGACATGTGGTGAGGTTGAAAGGGCTTTGTTTAGCTTTCATGTGACTCATTAGATTTATTTGGTACCATCCACCACAAAGCCAGTTTAACCTTTGTTTATGCAGGACTAATTTCCCAACTTTTTATCCTTATTTCTATTGATCAGCTATCAAAGCTGTGCTTACCAGTCACCCTCATGGGGCACTGACTTTTGCTGTTGAAATTAATGGAATCTATTAAGACAGATCATTTCCCAGTTATTTCTAATATGAACCTTTTACCCTGTGAAGTTCTGCTTTGGCCCTGTTGCCTATGAAAGCTTCTTTTTGAGTTTGCTGGGTTTAATATAACAATATATACTAGCTAATCTCAATTTTAATTTTTTTAACTCTAAACAGGAGAACAGAATTCTTTTAACTGAACAAAATCAAATTTCTTGTGTAGTAAGTCAGTGGAAATGTAACATTATATTTGATTGTAGGGCAGAGTGTATAACCAGGGTGACCTAAATTACACTGAAAAGTCAAGCAGTTTGGAATTCAGTATGTTTAAGTATTTTGCATGCATGTTTATTTAAAATCTTGATGACAGAGAAATACTTTAAAAAGGAAGAGAATACTAAAATGTCTGTTTGGACATGTGTATTTTACTTAGTGTTTCAATATTTAGTCAGAATTGTTAAATGTCAGATAACATAATGATAAAAGATATCAATTTATCACTTCATTTATGCTAACATTTTAGTGTGTTCCATTAAACACCAATATCTAATTAACTTGGCTGTATAAAGGGATTTTTGGATGCTGCTATCTTAGCTTCATAATTTGGAAAGCACCTTTAGGAAATGTGATTCCCATAAGTGTGTTTGTTTGTGAAGGTGAGCCTTTGATGGGCTTCATCAAGGGAAACAGTAGGTGAACAAATAATTTAAAAGATATCTATTTATTAGGCCTCTCATAGTAATAAAAGAAAATGAGTTTGTTAGAATTTTGGTAAAATGTTATAACAGTTTAATGACTTCTTTTTTTCTTAGCCTTGATACTTTTTTTTAACTTTTAAAAATTGTATGGATAAGGAACACGTCAGAATCTGGGAAATAATTACAGCTGTCCTATCTCACTTCACTGGTGATGGTGGCCTGATGTCAGTGGAAAATATATAACTGGGCCATGTGACTGTTTAAATTAGAAATGCTATTATGGGCAGCATTTTATTTACATAGGCAAACATTTTCTCTTCCCCAGAGCAAAACTTCCTCTCCAAGTTCTAAAGTGCAGGGCCTTGGTCAGGCACTGATATTGGGGGGTGCAGGCCTCAGTGCCCACCACACCCCAAGGATCAGCAAATCCTCCAGGGGAAAGGTTGGAGATGTTGGTAAAGGCACAAATGGGGTGCACAGTCCTGAGGCTCTCTTCTATTTCAATATTCATGGAGAAAGGGGGAGAGAAGAGGTCATGGAAAAGGCTACTGGGTTTTATTCCAGCTTCTTACAGCACATCTCCAACACAGTAAATGAGGCCCACGGAGGGTATTTTCAGTTTAATCCTTGTTTGCCTGCTGTTGTTTGATTTCTAATGTTCATCTGGATTTCTGTGACCATTTGTGTGTCATGAATTGTTAATATTTGCTTACTGCCTCACAGCAAAAGCAGCATCTTTCACAGTAAATAGAAGGGGGCAACATCAGTTGTGAAATCGGGTGTGGGTGTGTTTGGAATTTTTTGTGTGTGCTTGGGGAGGGGTTGTTTTGGTTGTTGTCTTTTTTGGGAATTTTTTGGGGCCCAGGAATCTCCTTGATGCTGCTGATAGAAAGCTGAAAGCCATCTCCCACTACAGAGTGGGTAATTAAGTCCACTTTAGCTGTACAACTTTTGCTGCACAAGTTGTTGATAGAGATTGACAATTAGACTATTTACAACCATTTTAGAGCAATTTTAACAGAGCAAGGAATATTTCATGTGAAATTAATGGTATTCATTAAATGTGGTGGTCAAATAAAGTAGCAATCAATTATAAGAACAATTAATAGGAATACAGATCCCCTGTTACTTTTTTTTTGCAGAACTAATTTGTAAAACTAAGTTATGATCTTTTATTCTTCCATGGAGCATAATTTGTTGGGTTGATGCCACTTCCTTCAGCTTGATTACATTAATTAGGCAAAAAACATACAAGATTGCAAGAGGTTCCATGTTTTTTCCTCCCTGTTAGTTTTATTTTTTTTTATCTTGAGAGCTCAGTGCAAGATTCACTTTTAGATCAATTGCTTGCTTTGTAATAATTCTTTTTTTATTGCTGCACCAGATATTGAGCTCTTCTGATTGCAGAAAGGACAGAGTGACAGCAGGAGTGCTTAATTAATTTTGCTTCAGGAATTGGTAACTGAGTGATTTTAGGTGAACTGAAAAATGCCAGGTGGCATTGGGAATAAATATGAGATCCCACAGCTGCTGCCTGAATTGACAGGAGGCGTGGCTGACATCTGCTGATGCTCTTGCATTTCTCTCTGGGTATTTGGGGAAACTGTTTGCTGGTTGTAAAAGTTAGAGCCCAAATGAGAGAGTGAAGGCTGTAAGTGAATTTGGATGCCAAAGCACCTTAATCTCAGTTCATGAATTGCATGGCACATGTTCTGCAGGATGGCTGCTGTGATCCAGGGGAGTCTGTGCCTTCAGCTGTGTCAACTGTGGCCTCTCCCACAGTCTCTCCTCTGAATATTCTGTGTCACTGGATGCAGGATAGGGAATTCCTCCTTGGTCACTGCTCTGTTGAGCTTGCCTTCTCCTTGCTGCCAGCATCAGCAAGGAAGGAATTAACACAAGCTGCCCAGGGAAATGGGCATCCTGGAGGTGTTCAAAAACTCCTGCATGCAGCACTTGAGCACGTGGTGGTGCTAGGTTGCTGGTTGGACTTCAGGACCTTAAAGGGCTTTTCCAACCTTAACAATTCCGTGAATCCATGGACACATTTGCACTCCTTGATGATCAGCAGGTTATTTGTGCAGTTTGGCTTCAGCCAAACACCAACTTTGCCAGAGTTCGTGTTGTTGCCTGCAGCCAGAGCTTGGACGTAATTCATCTGTTCTGCCTTTGCAGGTGGCTGGAGGAAGGTCAGGCTGTGCCCCAGCTGTGCTCCCTGTCCCATTCCCTGGGTCACTCCAGCCTGGGAATGCTGTGGGCACACCAAGGGACACCCTCAGGGTGGGTGTATTGCTGAGGGAAAAGAACAAGTGCAGATTTGAGACTACTTTTTGTTTGACTTTCCTCCTCCTTCATTTGACTTTTATTTCCATTTTTGAGTGCCTCTAGGAATACCACAGAAATGGAAGACTATCAGTAGCATTCCAAGATGATCAATTTAGCCAGACTTCAAGAAGTTTTATTGTGTTGCAACAAAATTTGCTGAATTTTTGTCCTACAAATTACATTCTAATCATTCTAATCTTTTGGTGACATTCTTAGCTCTTTATTTCATTTTCTACCAAGTCATTTCACATCAGGAAGTTTTTTTTTTTTTTGGGGGGGGGGGGTTAAATTCAACATAATTATTACGTTCAGCTGCTCAAGTCTGGTTGTCTGTGTAGTTTACATCCTTTGTGACTGTATGTACACTTAATTTTTTTTTCTCCAGTATTCCTGTACTAGCCATAGCTCTTCTCTCAGGTAGAGGTAATAACAAAGCAGTTAATTTCTTTTGTATATTTACTTCCACTGCCAAATACTGGTAAATACCAATGGGAAGCCACTTGCCAGATGGAAATAAGATGAAATTACTCATTGATTTCCCAAGACAATATAAGGATGTTTTTGTTCACTATGTGTACAGACTTGACAGAAATTGGAGATTTATGCTCAGGTTAAGACAGGTTAAGTTCACCTAAATATCTGCTTTCTCCATGCTGTAATTCAGTGTGCTCCTTTTCTGCCTTTAATTTACATCCTCATTGTATTCATGACTGACAGTTTTTGCTGTTAATTCTTTATTAAAAATATTCATTAATAATTTTAAAAAAGAAGGGAATTTCATATGAACTGGACATTTCAGCTCATAATAAAATGCTTTAGTGACTTCAATATCATTAAATAAAATCATATATATTTCAAAAAATTGTTCACGGCCACTTCTAATGCTATTCAGTAGCTAAATTAATGAACTGGTGTAAAATGATAATTTTTAAGAATAATGTATGCTTCCTTTTTTTATTACAGAGGTACAAAAGTACTGATGGTAGAAATTTTTCCTAATTAAGTCTCTAAAGTATTTCAACCTGTTTGTGTATGTTCTTTGCCATGATTATCATTAGCCTTGCTTAATGTGTTTCAAACTTACCTAACATTTTGTTTAGGGTTTTGTACACCCTGGCTGGGTTTGAAGGGTTTCAATCAGGGCACTTCCAGTGGGATTAGATGAGCTCCCAGCTGAAGGTCTCACTGAAGGCACAGCTGGAGCTGCACATGCGCTGGGAAATGTCAGACCAACAGCAAACAATGCCTTGCAGCCTCTTGCATCAGCTTTTTCCCTCCAACCCCGATAAACAAATGTATTATTGCTCACTTAATAGAGCTCTAAATTAGAAAAAAGTAAGTTCCGTAGTGTTGGTGTTTACATCTGTATTTTCTGGTCTCCAGAAAGTATCTGTATGTGCTAAAGCTGGCATGTGCTCTCCTTTGGCTTTGTCCTAGTGTCTCTCCTTCTCTTTCCCTCTTCTGTCTGAGGTAAATGCTAAAGAAAAGCCCACACAAAACCTTCTGCAGGTCTAACTGGTGTGAGCTAATTATATATTAGTGGCTCAGCAGTTCCACTCCCCAGACCACTGTCACTGCTCCAGACTTGAGCTGAGCTGTTCCTTTTAGTGTTCAGTTGCTTCATCAGTTGTGGTCAGAGAGTAAGGAAGCTTCCCCTCTCGTTTTAAACTCATCTTTTGTTTTAAACTGACCATTTCTGGCATGGAAATCTGGGTATGGCAGTCACCAGCTCTCAGTGCTGTCTGTAAGACTTGTTGGTTTGGAAAAAAGCTGATTTTGAATGGAGATGTAAGCCAGTACCATTATCAAAGTGCTGTAATGAATAATCACAGCACTGAACTCCAAGGTCTGTATGAAGTAATGCAGCTGCTTTAGCTTCCAGATTGATTTTTCATCTTGCTTTTCTGAGCTGCCCTGTGCTGTCTGCTATAAAATCCTTCTTTCATCTCTCTCTTTGGTTCTGTGGCATCAAACCAAAAAGTGTCTTATCTTTAAACAGGCACTTATGAAAGGAAAACCTGACAAGGGGCGGGAGGTTGGTCAGCAATGGTGTATTGAATTCTGAAAAGTATCAAATATCTTTTTAATTGAGTTATTTTTCAAAATTCCGTTATCTGTGGTTGTGTTAGAGTTGAATCACTGCTGAAATGGATTGTGTGATCAGAGCCTCTGGCAGAAGAGGGCTGAGCATGGCTTTGGAGAGCTCTCTGATGCTCTGTGTCATCTCAAGCGTGGCTGGAACAGTGGTGCAGAGATTCTAGGAGCTGTCTAATCTAGGAATTTTAGTAGCATCTCTTTCTGCCTGTGAATTTGGGCTTGGTAAAATTAGTGTTGATGCTGTATTGTGAGTTCAGTGCAGTCACAAAAGCATCTGGTTCTAGTGTTTCTCTGGTTTTTGTGATTTGGTACAAGTGAACTGTGAAGTCTCATGTGTGGAAAGATATAACATTTTGGAAAGAACAAGGAACTTCTCTAGTCTTTTTCTAGTAAAAAAAAATTAATCTGTGACATCTAGTGTTTGTGAAATGGATGATCTATAAGCAGTGCTGTTGCAGCCCTTCAGGCTTGAGTAGGTGAAAGTAGCTGTGGTTTGTTATGCAACTTTGGAATGTGTGATCTGCTGTGGTCTAAATGCAGTTCCTGATTTTACAACCAATGGAGGAGTGCACCTGCACACAGGTGAGGAGGGGTGATAAGGGAAACTGGTTCTATGCCCTGTACAGGCAGAGTTACCACTGTGAATTCTGCCGCAGCTCACCCTCTGCATGTCTGTTTCTAAAATATTATGTGTTTAAACCCCAAGCCACTTCTCCTTTTTTGATACTGTGACAGCTGAATAACTTCATACCTGTTTTGCATTGGGCTGGTGTAGCACCTTTGCCCTTGAAGTCTTGCTCACAGAGGTGTTTGTCACTTGCTCTTTCTGATTTACCTGAATTATCACTGTAGGAAGAACATTTCCTTTCCTTTTTGTTACTCTTGTTTTCATTTTCTGTTACCTCTGTTACCTCTGCAGTTTGCAAGCCAGGAGACTGGGTGTGTGTTTTATGCAGGTTTGCCTTTGGTGCTGCCAGCTGCTGAGACAAGTCTGGTACCCTGGTTGGGAGGCCTGTGGTGTTCAGTGCTTTAAAAACTGCGTCCATGGAGGTCTGGAGGCTTTAACTCCTGAACAGATCAAGTTTTCAATAGGTCACTCATCTTCTTGAATCATTTTTCTCGTCTGCCTCAGCAGACACAATCCCAGGCTTTGCTGTGTCTGCTGTAACAGAACAAAACTTGTATTCCTTGTTTCCTCCCCATGGGACAGCTGATTTTTAACTCTTGGGTGGTTTTCTGTGTTGTGGAGCACCTGGCCTTATTTCCTTGTTTAATTGAGAACAATTAGTGAGAAGGGCCTGATTACTGGATGAAGTGTCACTTTAGGATTTTAAATGGAGCTCATTACAGATAAGGGGTCAGTGCTGGGGGTATTTCTGAGCTTATCTGGTGATGTGTAGCTCAGGGCTTGTACAAGCACCAAGCCAGCTGCTCATGGGAGGCTTGCAGGGAAGTGGAAGGCAAGGGGGGAGCAAGGGCTGCTTTGTTTTTGAATCGTCTTTTTGGGTCAGTTTTCTCTGATTTAAGCTCTTTAGAGGTAGCTGGAGCTGAGGGCAGTGCCTGGGACTGGCTCACTTTGTGCTGGCATGAACATGCCCAATATAAACTGATTATTGATGGCTGCAAACCCAGCAGACTTCCTTTATGCCAGGTGTTTTCCAGGTGGTAATGGATGTAAGGAAACAAATACCTGTTTTCTACTTTTTTTAATCTTTTTTATTAAAGAAATTGAAACTTGAGATTTTATGTTGTTCTTCGCACTAAAAATTAAGATTTTTTTCTTAGGAAATACTTGTAATGAAACCCATGATGGCTCATTACAGTGCAACAAAAAATAGTGCTCAGAGAGCAAAACTGTATTCAGTCTGCTTGAAACTTCATCTTAATTTGACTTTCCAGGTTTTTTCAGTTACTTTTGAGTGACTTAAAATATTCATTAAGTTCAGTTAATGTTAAGCACATTAACAGTCTATTCCTTCAGTGCCAAATATGTGATATTTAAAAGGAAATAAATCCTTGTTAATGGGTTTACTTAATGCTTAAGAAAATTTGGCGAAAATTGACTGTTTTAAATTATGCAAAAAATCAGCTTATATTTTAGGTACTCCAATGCCACATTTCTTTCCATATAATTTAAAATGCTGAATATAAGGCTAGTGAATCTTGCTAATGTAAAAGAAATCACTTTAAAATGTACACTTTTTTTTTTAGTTTCACTCTTTACCACTGACAGTGTAAATAATTTCTAAAAACATACCTTTGTTCAGTGTGATAAACATCAAATGATTTATTTTGTTGGTTTTGGATGATGAACTTATAGATATTATTGTTTCAATAGAGGGCACTCATGTGCTTTGAGGTAACAGCAAATCCCTGTATTTTTAAAATTGCTTGCAATGAATTAGAGATGAAGTGAAATTTCATGGGTTAAAATACATAAATATTATCTGATAGAGCTTGAGAAAATTGTTCATTGTCATATTTTTATTTCTTCTTTCAGCTTTGGACATTTGCTTTGTTTGTTTGGATATTTTACAGTAGGTTGAGGCAGTGCAGTCACTTTGCCTTGAACTGATTGTAAAAGATGTATTATTATGGGTTGCTAATGCACTTGCTGTTAGTGAAGATTGAACAGCTGTAATAATGAATAGAATTTAATAAATACCTACTTTCCAGCCAAAAAGCCCATAGAAGAATCAGAAGAAAAGAAAGCAGCTCAGTCAAAGAAGAAGATCAAAGAATTAAGAGTTTTGGATGGAAAATCTGCACAAAATTTATGTAAGTGATGTGAAGGGCATTAGGTCAATGTCTAAGTAGCACCTACAGCTCACTGTTCATAATTGTCTTTTTTTGTTTACATGTGCAATTGTTTTTATCTAAAAACTGCTTATTTGACTGAGTCTTAAATTCAGAGGTGCTTAAATACAGTCTGATATCACTATATAACTTGGGAAAAATGTAAAAATGTAATGGGAAAAAATTTATTGGGTTAGTGGGATTTTTGTCAGTTAATTCTCTCAATTATTGCTCAGGATTGAAACTACAATTAGATGATGATCACTACTTTGGACAGAGCACAGTGAGGGTGGGTTCTGTGGGGTTTAGAGGCCGTTCCGAAATGTTCCTTCTGGTCAGAGCAATGAAGAAATAGAGGTTCAAAGGAAGATATTCCCATATAGACTACATAGGTACAAGTACTACTGCTATAAATTGTAACAAAACCAGCCCACTTGTATTATTTTTCTTCTTTTTCTTCTTTCCTCTTTTGTTATGGAAGGAAATCAGTCATTTAGAGTAGTAGAGTCTTTTATTTGAATCAGAAACACCATAAATGTTACTAATCCAGCTGTGGCCATGGTAAATAAAATGTGTAAACCCAAATGTGGGCATTGTTTAGTACGACATCCGTGAGCAGAAAATGAGCTGTGACACAACTGATAGAAAACTTCAAATTTTGAAACCATGGATGCAGGATAATCAGCCAGAGTAGTTAGGCTGAATATAAAGCACTTTTTTACAGTGTTATGCTGATCCATCTGTTAAGAATTCTTTGTAGTTTACTGAATGGGGCTCTCTTGAGATTTTTGTAACATTCTGAAATCAAAGTGCTTTGAGAACTCCATCTTTGATTGGTTTGCATTATGTGTGTCTCTTGTATAAGTTTGGTTACCCTAAAAGTGGTAGAGTTAGGGTATTTTTTTTTACTTTTGCCAAGCTCTTCATTACCCCTTTGAGAATTTTTTTCTAGAATGCCACATAAACATAATTTATGGAATTGTAAGTGCAGTACAGCTATTCATACATGGTTATGGAAGCAATAAGAATAATAATAGATCAATATATCTATTATTGGCTGAGTAGGTCTGCTAAGTAGGAATGCAGATGTCATTCATGAAGATTAAATTTTATTGGAAACTGACATTGCTAGTGAGTAACTGAGGCTGATGTAAAAGTTAAAGTTGTTGTCATAGTTTCATTTCTTAGAAAGGAAATTCATTATAAGTCAAACTGCAGTAGTGTGCCTATCTGGCATTTGTTTACATAGCATACTTCTTAACTGTGAAACACAATTTAGATAGAGATAGGATTTTTGGGTTGCTAGAAATGGTTTGCCTTTGTATATCAATCTTTTTTGACCTTTTTGGTTTTAATGGTGTATTACTGAATTTCAGCAATATTTTTGGGTTCCTTCCGTTTGCCTTATGAAGAAATAAAAAATATCATTTTAGAGGTTGATGAGGAGAAGCTGAGTGAATCCTTGATTCAGGTATGTGAAAACAGCTCTGCTTTTGGTTATACCTGATTTTACATATAAAAATGGCACAAAGAATTCCAAGGCAAGATGTGGTATCAGTTGTATTGCATTGATTTCCGTTCTGCCCTTGAATAGGGTCACATGTAGCTGCCTTCCAAATTAAAACTGCCTTCCAAATACAATGTTAACAAGAGATTTCCTTGGAATTTCCCCTTCCAAAAGGAAATCCTTGAGAATTCTAAGGTGTTTCAGCTTGAAAGACAAGCTGAGGATGATTCAGGGTAGTGCATAATGAAGTTTCATAAAGCTTCTTGTGGAAACAGCTCTGTAACAGCTCTGCTTGTCTCTAGTGGGAGATGAAACTCCCTGAATGTTTCAGGATACTGCTGCAGCTTCAAACCTAGCTGCAAATCAAACCTGCTCTCAAGCTGGCTGAGTCTCGTTTTGAGCCCCAAATCTCTCAGCTAGAAAGGATGGAATACAACTTCTTTACATCCCTCTCTGATTTCCTCCCTCTAGGATGAGTGCAAGTGTGTACATGGCCCCTTGTGGTCTCTGAGCAGTGGCAATTCAACAGAGAAGCATAGAAACCCAAAAAGTCACAAAGAATTAGCACCCCAGCAATGCTGTTGTTTTATTTGACATCATACACAGATTCAGATTTCTGCTACCACACTGGGCCTCAATTTATTCTTTCATATTTCCCTGTATCCTGTTTGCACCTTCATCCCATTCCCCCAAGGTTTTCCAAATTAATTTTTTCTTCCTGTGTTGGACCTGTGGAATAGTTATTCTGGGGACTCTGGTATAAACTGAGTGTGTTTGAAAATAAGTGTAAAGCCCTAATTTTATTGAGTACTTGGTTTATTGATCAGAGATGTCAGATCAGATGATTAAGAAACCTTCAGGTTTAGTGAAATCAAGGGGGAGGAGCAGCCCCACTTCGGACAGCTGAAGTGCAGAGTAGTTTCATGTTGATCTCTGCTACAAATACATTGTTTGGATTTCAACTTGTCTATGTATGAAAATTTAAATGCAATCTACACTTTTACTGAGTATTTCTTAAAACAAACTACTATTCAGTCCTAATATAAATATTTTAGATGCTTTTCATGTCTGTATTTTGATACCTCAAGATCATCCAACAACCCATAATTTTCTTTGGGGGCATATGGGTAAGATTGCAAGCCAATGGAAGTTTTTCCTGAGTTCCTGTGTATTTGCCATTCAAAAGATCTGTACAGTTTTGGGATGTTGACTTTTTTTTGTAAGGTATTTTTAAGTATACTCTGCATGTAGATATTTTGAATTGTATTTTTTTTCTACTTTTGTCATATTTTACACAGACTAGTTATTTCTTGATTGATATTTAATGAGCAAGATGCAACCATTAGGGCAAAAGGAGATTGTAGAGAGACAAAGCTCCGTGATGCTGTCAGACCCTGAAAAATGATACTCTAACCTTTTAATACACTTTTCAAATCAGAGACTGTAGCAGAGCAGTTGATGTCTGTATTAAATAATTACTGCTTTGATTTGATGTTTATATAATGTTAAAGCTGCGTAAATAAAATAAGCGCCCCGTAATTTCCTCGTGCATTTCCATGTTGTGGTATTTTAAGCACGTTATTTTTAATATCCTAGGTGTTTTAATGTAACAAATTTGATATAATGCCTTGTTTGTTTTAGAACCTGGTGAAGAATCTTCCTGAGCAGAAAGAACTCAATGCCTTAGCTGAATTAAAGGATGAATATAACGATCTTGCCGAGCCAGAGCAATTTGGAGTTGTGGTATGTATTAGTGCAAGGATTAACTGCAGAGTTCCATTTTGGCACATAAAAATAAGTAAATTTAGGGATAAATTTTTTTGTTAGTGTTTCTGCAAGACCTGCAGTAGGAGAAAGTTAATATTTCCTGATGAGTAGTAAACAAAAAATCTTTTTAATATGTTTTAGGCCAGACTGGGGCAGGGCCCTGACCAACCAGGGTTGGAACCAGATGATCCTTAGGGTTCTTTCCAATGTGAACCCCTCTGATTCTGTGACTGTGGGTGCTTTTCTGGAAGGAACTGCAGTAAGGCATTAAAAGCAACAGGCACTCCTGTGCAGACCAAATCTTTTGTCTTGCCATGTGTATTCAACAGTTCTGAAGAACCCTCTGCCTTAAAGCAGATAGATTTCCAAGAGCCGATACAAGACCCAATTACCCCATGGCACTGACAACTCTGATAAATTTGTGTTGTATCAAAACCTGTGAACAGCTGAAAGAGTTACAATGTCATATCCATATTTTATAGATATGTATGCATGCATACACATATAAAACATCTGTATTTATACAGACACAGACTTGCGAACTGGCTGAAGGAGAGGTGTGAATGTATATTGGAACTGAAATTGTAGCTTGTGTTCTGCTCCTTTCAGTAGCATTCAGTCCCTGGATCTGTTCAAGAGCAGGGCTATCAGCGTTGGAATGGCTGGGGCCTCTCTTGGAAGGAAATTCCAGCATTTCCATAAATTATTTTATCCATGCTGGTGGGTAAGGGTGGGACACGGAGTTACTGAGTTCTGTGCCAGCCTATGGAAATCGCTTTCTGCTCCTGGTCTTCCAAAGGCCTCCTAAATCTTTAGGCAAATGAGCTCCTGTTTTCAGTTCCCTTCGTCAGCCTAAGAGATTAAAATGATGATGAGAGACTCTGTAACGTGCTCAGGATTTATTCCCAGCTCCACAGGAGCTACGTTTGCTCTTGCTGGATTTTTAAGGCATTATGTATATTAAAATGCATTAAAACTGAAATAGAGGCCTCTTAAAAAGACTTTTTCTACTAAAAAGCTCTGATTTGAGCATAATTTGGCTTCAGAAGTGCCTTTTGAGTGATTTTTTAAAAAAAGTTATTTTTCAGTTGTGGAAGTAGCAGAATATGGTTTGTCCTAATGAGATTTTTGGAGAGGATTTAGAAAATGAAAGATATCAATGGTTTCTTTTGAAAAACTTTAGCCTATTGATTTCCCTTTTTTTTTTTTTTTTAATAAATGGCATAAAGTTCCAATAATATTTTCCTTTAAACGAAAATGAGGAATTTTGGTTAAAGTGGGATACGTGGAGTTAGCCTTACTGCAAGAAGTAAAATATTGCCATTCATTGATCAGTAACAATCTAAAAATCTCTATAAATACACATTTGCTACTTTCTTTGAAGCAACGATGGCATACATATATATTTAAAATATAAACATATCAATGTACTATGTCTTTAGACAGACCAAAACTTATATGTGGCTATATTGTGTGTATATATTGTGTATTGTGATATATGCATATGTTATATCTTATTTTCTATATACACTAATTTATTATTGCCCTCTATGTGGAAATTGTCAAAGTGAGAAATTCCTGGGTTTTTGTGCAGAGAGAATATCTGGAGTGTGTGGAAGGGAAATGCACTATGGAAGCAGGCAAGGTGGAGGTGTTAGGACAAAGGAAGCCTCTGTTTGGGAAGTCTGTTCATTTTCCTGCTTAAAAAGAGCAAAGAAATTGGCAAAATTGTGCATAATGACCTTGATTTAAAGGGCTCTGTAGGCATCCCTCCATTTTACTGCTGTAAATTCCTTAGTGCTTCACCCTGTTTTTCCTAACTTGGATCATCTCTCGCTCTGCTCCCTCCTTCTGACACATTCCCTTTTACAAACACCACCCCTGGCTGGTCTCAGCTGATATTTCTGGATTAGGATGCTGTTTTCCATAGCTCGTGGATTCCTTGGAGTTAGGATTCCTGGGTGGGCTTTGCCTTTTCCTTTGATTATTGAAAAAAACTGTAAAAGTTCCCCTATTTCCCAGCACTCCCAGGATGGCCATGGTCACTGCACCCAGATTTGTGTTTCTGAGGAAACACTGACTAGAGAAAGTTGAGAGAGTTTCCAAGTATTTAATGCAACATTAATTAGCAAAAACTGCTTAATCAAACATCTCCAAATGGTGCTGTTTGCCTTATGAAGGAACCAAGTTTCCTGAAGCTTGTTTGCTTATTCAGCTTTACCATCTGCTTTAATAAAAACCTTGCCTTGTGGGTCCTGCTTCTGCCTCATTTCTAGAGGCCTCTAACTGCATTCCTGGTGCTAAAATGCTGAGTTTGTTTCTGATTTTGATATCATTGAACTATCCATTTAAGTGCAAGAAATGCAGCTGAACTTAGTCTTGACTGATGTTCTGTTTTCCAATGTGTCAAATTAATTTTGGACTTTCTCTTTACTAATAATCTTAACCTTGACTTTAGGAATAGAAGACAAATTACTTTAAATAGTATCTAAAGTGTGTCCCCTTATTTTTATGTAAATTTAGGTGTGTTAATTATTAAGATATGTTAATTGGACAATCACTTTGCCCATCAAATTTAATAAAGGTTGGAATAAGTTGCTTAAAATTTGTGTAGAAAAAACATGCTTAGTAAATTATCAACTTATTTTAAGGGACCGATTAACTTAATATTCAGCTGATATGTAAATGAAAATTAGAACTGCATTTTCATTTAGATGAAATGTTAAAATCAATTATGTATTCTAATTAATTATTGGAACTTTTTTGAAGTTATATCCTGGGATCAAAAAAGGCACCACAACTTCCTGTAAAGGAAAGTTTTCATTGATGTTGAAGTGGAGCAAGAAAAACAGATTAACTGAATCAGCTGTGCAACATTAACTCAGCTAGGCAGAATGTTATCTGAATTAATTTTACATGTAAACCTTGTGTTCAAGAGTTAATTTTTTTATGATATGGGAGCAGCTGCAACTTCAGTAAGGAACTGGATTTCCACTTCAGTGCCAGTTGAACATTTTTAGTATCAAATGCATAAATTTGACTGAGGAGTTGTATAAACTTGCATATTCTGTGACCTTTTTTTTGCTGTCTAACCAGTTCAGCTTTCATGAGCAGTCCTGACTGGGAGGCAGACAAAGTGGGGAGCGTTATACAAGTTTATTGCACCTCCATTGGTTTAGAGTAATTCAGTCTTTTAAATTGAATGTATTGGGTGCTTGTTTGGCCTCATCGTAATTTTGTGAGCTGCTGCAGAATTAATCTTCCTGGAATGTTTCCAGGGGAAAAAAAGGCAACTTTAATATAACATAGGTAAGAGGCTATAAGTTGTCTTAGTAAGTTGACAAATTTTTATTAGAGGAACGTCAGCTTTTTCTTAGGAAGGGAAGCAAATTTAATTGTGCTTTTTGCCTTTCTCCAATAGCCTTTGATCCTCGTTTTAATACAGGGCTTGAGAATTGAATGATGATAATAAAGCATAAAGAACTGAATAAAGAACTTGATTAGGTAGAGAGTTCAGACAAGACCTTTATGAGAGCCCAGAAGGGGAAGTAATGACATGCAGCCTAGCACTGACAGTCAGCTGGAAAAGAAATATCCATTTTCTTGCCCCTATAACTGTGTGCAGTGGAAGCCAGTGCTTGCTGTTCCATGCACGTGTTTGAAAGTTTAATTTTTATATGCCTTTTACACTAATTTTATTTAGAGCCATAAAGAATTTGAGCTTTCCAAGTGAATGTAGGCTTTGCTCCTTGCCTAATTCCATGAGATTCCTCGAAGTTCAACATGTGCTCACTCTTTCTCTGCCAGTGAACACATGGATTTAGAAACAGGCCCACAGAAGGGGAAACCAGGGCAGGGTGGGGCAGGAGGAACTAAAATAGCATTTGTGGCCATCTTCTACTGATACCTGAAGGGCATGATGTGTATCAAAATGTGGGTCTGATTTTCTGAGTTTGTGAAATTTTCAGCCCAATTAGTGGCTGATTCTTCTGTGAGAAAAGGACTCCTCTCAAGAACAGTGAAAAGTAAATAAGTCTTCTGTTTTTCATAAACACTTCTAACTTTCTCATAATAACTCTCTCACAGGTGTTGTTTATTATTTAACCAAAGAAGAGAAGTGTTGTCTTTTCTAACCAATGATATGGTTCTTTAGTGCAGCATGTTATAAAAAGGGCTGTGTGAAAAATAAAATAGCCTTCTGATTCATTTTTCTACTTGGAGTCAAGCTCTTCATTTTGTGTCCGTGACATAAAAATGTTCTGGGTTTTAAGGAAACAACCCACATGAAACAGCTCTTAGGAAATTAAGATAGTTTTAAAGTATTATGTAGGTCAGGGAATGAAATTAAAACTGACTGCTGGGTTGGTGGTCAAAAGCTAATAAATGATCAGTGTTCCATGGCACTATACCATATTGAAAGAAGAAAGGACACTTCTCTGAAATTTAAGGGTTATTCTTAACAGATGTTCATGTCACACCCTCCTGTGGGCTTGTATGTGTTTTGTTGCCCTCTGGTTTTTGGATCTAAAGCTTTTGACAACTTTTTTCTGTGTCATTTTGAGTAAAAACAGCAATTGGAGATTGTTCTACAAAAGTTAAAGCAAATTATGTGATTAATTTTAATTTCCATCTACTGCAGATTAGTGTAAGTAGATCCTTTCAAGACAGATGTTTTCCATATGATATTTCTGAAATACAGGATGATTAGAAGAATAATGTTTCAAGACTTTCAATGACTTTGGCTTATACAGGCTCAGAGAAAAATTTGTGACAATGGAGGTTTATAAAAAAGATCACTAGTTCTGCTGAAATGCTTCTTTTCTGATCCTTTCCTTTTCCTTGTTCCAGCCTGATCATAGGAATTGTTTGAGACCATCTGGAGTGCCTTCATGTTTATGCTCATTTTAGAATAAATTCATTATTATTCAGGCCACTCAAGTCCTTCCTGTGAAAGATATTGCTGCTGCTCCTGGTAGCTGTTGGGAGATAACACCAGTAGAAAATTGTGGCTTCTCAAAGGACCATGGTCAAATTTTGGCCAACAGAGGCAGGAGCACATCAAAATCTTCCTGTTTTGATAGTCAAGATCTGTAATTTGTCACATAGCAAAGCTTTTCTTGCTAAATGCTTCAGGAACACCAGTGGTGGTAAATACATTAGGGAAGAAAACCTTCTGTATTCTGCAAAGTAAAATGAGATAGGTTTGGAATATAATCATTCTTGCAATTAAATTAAAAATTTCAAGTGGTTTAAAAACAGTACTTTTTTTTTCCTAATTTAAATTTCTCTTGTGTATTACGGTGTGCTAAGTGGAGGAAATAACTCTGATCACTTGTGCAAAACACGGAAGACATGGCCATATTTTGTTACCTAGCCTAGTGAATTTGGTCTTGGGGATTTAAATTGAATCAGCATTGTAGATTATTTTCAGTAACTCTATCATTTGCCATGTTACAGCATCAGGACCTACAACCTCCCATCTTTTTTATCAGAGCAGGAAGGAATTAGTCCTGTGCTCTCTTTTGCCGAGTGTGAAATACAAAGGTGGTAGGATCCTGGGATTCCTGGAAATACAAGATGGGCAATGAAAACATGCAGAGCTGTAGGCTTGCTGGCTGCACCGCACTAGGGTTTTTAATGTCAGCTTTTCTCATAAACAAGCAATTTTTTTTTGATGTTTTGATGCAATTTTTGTGCAGATGAGCTCAGTGAAGATGCTGCGGGCGCGGCTCAATGGGATCCTGTTCCGGCTCATGTTCGAGGAGCACGTGAACAACATCAAACCTGACATCATGGCAGTGACCCTGGCCTGCGAGGAGCTCAAGAAGAGTGAAAGCTTCAGCAAGCTCCTGGAGCTGGTGCTGTTCCTGGGCAACTACATGAACTCGGGCTCCAGAAACGCACAATCTCTCGGCTTCAACATCAGCTTTCTCTGCAAGGTAAGCTGCAGCCATAAAACACTGCAGTGCAGCTCGGTGAAACTCAGGACACAGGAGAAAGTGCCCAAAGCAGGGAAAAGCATCAGGCAGTGTCATTTACTGACTGCACCTCTGTCTTCAGTAGTGGACAGGGAGTGAGCATTCCCAGGGTTCCTTGGGTAATTTTAAGGTGTCTGTATTTTTTTCTCCTAAGGAATGTATTTCAGCCTTCAAGCTTGTCTAGGAGAATTTGGGCACCTTTATTTTGCAGTTTGTTATAATAACCCCTTTTTTTAGGCCAGTAACTATCATTTAGTGTACTTTCTGTCCATGATAAGAGATTTTTTTTTTTGTGTCAGCTGTCAAAGTGGAAGTACATATTTCTATGTGCAGAAAACACACACTTCATGAGTAGGAGTCCCAATGGGATGAATTCACTTTTCAATAAAACCAGAGTTTTGTATTGATTTTTTTTTTCTTGTTTCTGGAATAATCTTAAAATTATTTGTCTATTTACTGAATGCAGTACTTACATTATACAGTCTAAAAAAAATAGAAGAAAAAAGGCAACTATTGATCTGGGATAGGTGTTTGGTTTGGGAAAATAAATGTTTTTACAGCAGAGCTGGTCATTTCATACACAAAGATCTGTTTTTGTTACAACTTTTATTAAAACATGATAAAAGAGAATAAAAGCACAATTCCAACCTGTCTGGACTGAGCTAGAAGGCTAATGACTGAATAGTAATTGCAAATCCTTAAAACAGATTATCTCTTGGGATGTTATATTGCAGTGTATGATGTTATTGCAGATAGAAATGCTTTGTAAACAAACTTTTGCAGAAGGCAGAGAACTTAATTTTGTTCAAATAAGGGACACCAACATCAGAATTCCTGGGATGTATCAAGACTGGCAAGTGGGAGCAGCAATTCCTGTGCCTGCACCAGAGCACTGAATGCTCTGTAAAAATAGAAATATGGCAGGAAAAGTGCTCAGGCTGAGTGAGGCTGCTGTAGTAATTCACTAAAGGTGATATTTGCTGTGTTTGTTTAATATATCCAAAGGATCCAGCTGCTTTTTGAACCCCCAGTGCAGCAGGAGCCCCCTCAGGAGTTCCAAAATTCTGCTCCATGGGAATGGAGCTGAAAGGAAAGAGGTTTGTTTTAGGGATGTGCAGGTACAGCTGCTGGTCCTGTGGTGCTGAATTAAAGTGAAGACCCGCAGCTCAGTTTCAATAAAGCTTTTGCAGCATTCTGGCTAGATCAATGTGTGTTTTATCTGTTAAATTCTGGTGTGTTACTTTTTGTTGATAGTGCAAATAGAACAAGACAAGCTGTTTATCCGGTCTGAGTATTACTGATGAGGGGTCATTTATTGTCCAGGAGCCCTTGTTGTGGGAAGGGGGAAAAGATTTCTAGGGTAGGAGAAGGTCTGTAATCTCATAGAAATCAATAGAGAACCTTTTTATAGCTATAATAAAGTGTCACTTCAGTGATGGTTCCTACATAAATTTTTCCTTGCATTGACTGCCATGTTTAACCCTCACACCTGAAAGCTGCATTCAGAAGTACCTGGGAAAGCCCAGCCTCCTCCTGGCAGTGGGTTGTGGTGTGATTGGCATAGTTTAAATGCTTTACTCTGTCTAAAGGCAGAGTTTTGTTCTGGTGATGTTTTCCTGGCTTACAGAATTAAACATCTTACTCTGTGTCTCCCTTGATTTGAATGGTTGTGCTGTGTTGTGCTCTGTGTACCTTAGCCTTTGATCCTTTCCCAGGCAATGGGTCTCATGGTATTGACCCTCAAATTGATGCTGCAGCATTCAGCTGGTGCTGCTTTCTGTAGCCCACACTGATCTACCAATTTATTTCATTTACTTTTAAACTGAGTGTGTTATTTCCAAACTCTGTCTCTTGGGCAAAGAAAGGCCACAGACTCAAAAACTCAGTGTTAAAAATTTATCCTGAATCACAGAATGATAGAATATCCTGAGCTGGAAGGGGCCCATGAGGTTCATCAAAGTCCAGCTCCTGATGTTGTAAGCACAACTTAATAGGCTCTTTTTGCTTTTCATCCACTTGGCTGGAGCATGTAGAGCAGCAGAAATCCGCCTAAGCCATTAGGTTCTTTACAAGCCAAGGAATGTTTTATCTGTTGGGCAAAAATACTGGTAAAAAGCTGAATATAAAAAGTATTGCATTTATCTGCAAAAAAATTAAAACAATGACTGGGTTATTGAATATGAGTATACATGGAATATGAGTACAGGGCGTGAATACTGACACAACCATGCTGTCACCTGTCCAGTTTCTACATTTCATTTCTTCTTTTATATTTGAATAGTATGTGCTAAACTACACTCAAACAGCACCTATCTTATTATACGAGTAGGCTTAGGACTTGATTTTTAGGGTACAGATATTGATTCTAAATATCAAGCAGACTTATCTGCATCCATTGTGTTAAAAATAAGGATGAAAATAGCAGAGACTTGTTTCTGATTGGGCCAAAGAAATGAATTTGCTAACATTTGTTCAAGATCTAAAGAAATGTTTACTGCAAGGTGCTAGTACTGACTCTTGTTATGAGGTTGCTCTTGGTGGCAAAACATGTTCCTGTTGTAATTTGAAAGCAAAATAATTTTGTCCATTTAGGAAAAAAGTGCTTTATCCACTTGATGATGTCAGAGAGATCAAAGACTGCAAATCCCAGTACTGTTGTTCACAGACAAATTGAAATGCAATTTCTTTTTTCCATGCAGATGTTTAGCCAGTAAATCTATGATTTTTTTCAAGTCAGAAGAACTTCTGTGTATGTAACACATTAAAGCCCTTTAACTCCATACCATTACTGAGCATTGTTTAGTCTTTAATCGCTGAATTGGTATGAATTAAATTGCTTTCTTAATTGCCTAAATACCTTATATTTTTAAAAGCCTGTTTTTCCACTGCACTCATTTATTCCTAACAGGGTAATCCTTAAAGCTGAAAGGCCTCTATTAAATTGAACATCGATGGCAAGCCTGTCATGAGGATTATAGAATTAGAACTTCAAGTGATTTAGAGAATGAGAAAACAAATAGGAGATTTTACGCATGCATTTATGTATTCTTCTTAAATAAATCCTTTATTTCATTTGTTGTGTATGTTGTAGCTTACTTCTGTGCAAGAACTGTACCTGATAAGTAAAATGCTGTTAAAACAATTCTTTCCAGATGTATTACTAATTCTCTGTCTAGTGAAGTGTGTTCTTCTCAAAATCTTATATACACCTGTTCTGTCTGTTGCCTTTGTAAAGAAGAGGAAATCACTGCTTCTGCTACATCTTCATCAGCTCACTCATTTCTTCTTTACATCTGCACAAAAATGGGCAAAATTCAGAAGTTTGGTCTTAAATTCCTCTCATTCTCTTAAATTCATGATGTTTCTCTGTCTAGACATGTGCCAGGGGATTTAGCCTTAAGGTTGCTAGAAACATGCCACTGGTCCTGTATTTTAACAGTTAGTTCAGATTTTTATTTTAACTAAAAATCCTCATTTCAGCATTTCATGCATGCAGGCTAATGGAGAACAGAGTCTTATCACTTCCAAGACTACTGATTTATTCCAGGCCACTAAAAAGTGCCTGTGCAGTCGAAAGAACAGCAAAAATATACATTTACCTGTTACTTCCCATTGTGCACAGTTTTCCTGCAGCTTTTCATAAATATGAGTGAATGCATTAAATTATCTTTAGCTACAGTCAAGATTACCTTTGCTTTTTTTTGTAGTCATTCTGTATTCCAGTAAGGCAGGGTGCATTTATTTTGTGTCTCTCTAGACTTGGTCTCAAAGTCTTTAGCCTAAAGCAGCACGGTTTAGATTTTGCTCCAAGAAAAAATTGTGGATTTACAACAAGGAGTTACTTTGATTTGAGTGGTCAAAATGCAAATTCTGTCTGTTAGCATGATGTCCAGCTATGCAGCATCTCAGGGATTCCTGTAGAGATTTGGCATAATGGCATTGGAGGAATGTTCGAAATTCAGTTCTGTTTATTCTCTGTACACAGCTGGTTTTTATCTGGGGGATTCTGAACTGGCAATGCTAAAATATCAGAACTTTTTGGATTGTCTTCAGGTCTTTTTCTCATCAAAATTAATCATTCTTTTTTAAAATACATCATAGGGTAGATTCCTTTTGTTCTAAATTATGAAGAATTCAAGAAATTTCATGTTTTAAATAATCTGTTTATTTGTAGGCAACCCATGTTGGTAACTTTTTGCTAATAAGTTACCATATTCACTTTATTGAAACAGTTTAAGATTTTTTTTTTTCCTTTTTTTCTCCTGTGTTCCCTTTTTAGATTCGAGACACGAAATCATCAGATCAGAAAACCACTCTGTTGCATTTTCTGGCAGAAATCTGTGAGGAGAATTACCGGGACATCTTAAAATTTCCAGATGAATTGCAGCATGTTGAGAGTGCAAGCAAAGGTAAGCAAACAGACAAAGCACCCAAAGGTAACTGTTGTTTGCTTTGACATTAAATACTCCCACCATTTCATTTGAGAGTGTAGGGTTATGTAACCTGTAAGCATTGATAATCCATGTGGATTGTGCCTTTCTGGTATTTACTGAGCTGAGAAGTCAGGGAGGGAAAAACAGTAATAGAGCAATTTCTCTTCTGTAGTAGGCTATAAAAATGATACAATTTATAAATTATTTACTTTGTATATGATATTATAATATCCAAATGTCTATATAGTACAAATTATTGAATTGTATTGTCAGTGAGATGCTGGAAAAACCACAGCTCAGGAGTTGTGTCAGCAGTGCTGTGGTGATGTTGAATGTCCCATCAAACCTCTGAAGAGAGAGCTCTGTGTTCAAGGAGCCTTCACACACACAGAGTTCCTGCCTTCCACACCTGAGAGAGAATAATAAAAATGCTCTGGAAAAATCCCAGGCTGCATATGAATAGATAGAGTTTAATTGTGCTGCACGGGCAACAATTAATAATTATTTGTGGTCAGTGAGCAGCCCAGGCTGGGGGATGTGATAGCTTGGTTCATCTGTTGGCCAGATTTTCATTTGACACAGACTGTGCTGCTTGGCACACTTGGTGCTGAGTTTTCTGCTGAGGCTAAGGTAGGTGGTAGATTAAGATAATGCAAGCTTTTAATTTGCCCATTTCATCAGAAGATAAATACCTGGGTAAGCAAAAGAATATGAAGGAAAATAGAGGTGAGAAGCAGTTGGATACCCATTTCCACCAGTTCTTTCCAGGATTTCTCCTGGCATTTTTTGTCTCGTTTTTTTCAGTGTTATCAGTCAATGTCTCTCTTCAGTGCAGTGATTAGCTGTTAGACAGACACTTTATTAATTAGGCCAACATTTGCTTTCAGTTTGTGTTCTTCTGTCTTAAACTGTCTGCTGAAAGCAGAACTCTTGTTTCCCCGAGGAGCTTGGGAATAGTTCATCCATCAAACCCAACTTTGCCATTGTTTCACCTCAGACTTCTTCACACTTTTTTTGCTGTTTCTCAAGCTTTGCAAGCACCTTCCTATGGTGTTTTTCTGCAAATAACCTGTGTTTTATTTGTATTGATTAAATCTGTCCCTGCCTCACTTTGCTGCAGGATGGTTCATTGGCCTGAGTGCCTGGGGACAGAAAGGGATTGATATGGGATTTTTGGGGTGTCTGTGCACGGCCAGGAGCTGGACTCAGTGACCCTTTTGAATCCTTTCCAGCTCAGGATATTCTGTGATTCTGGGGACTAACATAATAATGAAATTATTTATGCAAGTAGCAGTTTGGCATCTTATCTAAATTCCAAAAATGTTTTCTACCGCTTGATAATTCTTTTCTTGAGGTGACTTTTAATCTTTTTCATCCTTTCTTTGTAAAGTCTTCTGGTTTACCAGGCACTTTTGATGATCTTTTATGAATTTTCTTCTGTGGCTGACACTTGACCTTGCAGCTTTAAGATTTTTATAGTTTGATTCAAAGCCTCTGATGTTCTGTAAGTTGACTTCAGGAATTAAACTGAAAGAGTCAGTAAAACTTAGTTAAGCTGTAGCATCCTAAACAGAAAAAGCATATTAATGGAGCAAAGCCTCTATTAATTCTGATGCTTAGAACACATATGAAAGATTTTATTGCAGTTAAATTCTGTAAGATAAAAGCTGCAATTTCTATAAACAGCACTGTCTTCTAGCAGAGCATAAATTACTATTCATTTTTAATGACCAAAACTTCCCTTTTGGCCCTTCTTTACTTTCTGGAGTAAGGCAGATTTTTGGCAGAATAAATGTGATTTGTGCAAGTTGCTTCAACTGTTCCCCCTGGTCCTTCTGGGGGTTTGTTAATTGTAAGTGTTCATCTGCTGTGTCACACGTGGTGCTTTCTCTGTGTAGGAAGTTGAAATGCTTTGCATGGAGGAGATTTGCACATCCTATTTATTGTTTGGTGGTTTATAAACCAGCGGTTTTGGGGATGGACAGTTGGGTTTATTTTTCCTGTGGGAAGCCTCTTTTGGAATAAATTGGCTGGATATGAGAATGCTGGCATCAGTTATTCATAAAATAGGAAGAAATCTACCAGCAAATATTATCACTGCATGAATTTTAAATAAGGAAATATGAGCTAGGCAGGTGAGTGTCATTACTTGAGATGGATGCTGGTACTTTTTAGTTAGGAGGCAGCCTCGTAGTTTGGACTGTACATAACCTTCCAAATGCTACACTTGGCATCTGCAACTTCGTTTCAATCTTGGCTGCATATTCTGGGTTCCATGCAAATGAAAAAAAAAAAAAAAAAGCCAACCTGTTCAGCTTAATTTTCATAGAAGAATAAAGAACCAGGATCTGAACAACAGCTGATTTTTTTTTTTTAAACAAAGAGCAGATAAAGCATAAAACTGGATTTTAATATGGAAAGGTCAATGGGATTAGATGAACTGCCCATGCATGTACTAAAATCTTCAATAATCTGATATTAGGTATAATAAAAGAGTTGATCTTTTTAAAGATGGAAGATCAACATGCAGGTTTATGAAAAGTAGAAATAAATTAGGAAACAGTTTTATTCTAGAAAATACAAGCAAAGGTCAGAGTGATTAACCATCAAGAGATCATTGGAAAAGCATTTCTTCCTGGAAGCAGACTGTGAAAGGAAGACCAATCAAAACTCAAGGCTGTGGCAAAGTGCATTGTTTGATGTCAGTAATTTTCTTTTCCCTTCTTCTTCTTCTTTTCCCTTCTTCTTCTTCTTCTTTTCCCTTCTTCTTCTTCTTCTTTTCCCTTCTTCTTCTTCTTCTTCTTTTCCCTTCTTCTTCTTCT
This sequence comes from Cettia cetti, assembly GCA_013401135.1. Lineage (NCBI taxonomy): Eukaryota > Metazoa > Chordata > Aves > Passeriformes > Sylviidae > Cettia > Cettia cetti. The sequence goes on from VZUI01008886.1 coordinate 76,058, forward strand.
TCTTTTCCCTTCTTCTTCTTCTTCTTCTTTTCCCTTCTTCTTCTTCTTCTTCTTCTTCTTTTCCCTTCTTCTTCTTCTTCTTCTTCTTCTTCTTCTTTTCCCTTCTTCTT
>VZUI01008888.1:0-23287 GCA_013401135.1 Cettia cetti
GAGAGTCACCTACCACGATTACCCTTCTTTTCTTCCTGATGTCTGAGGTGGTGATCCGTCTTATAGATGAATCATAATTGGGAGGCTTACTGGGCAGGCAATTTTCTTCTAAATCATCTGGCTGGCTCTCTAGACTCAGGGCCTCGCACCTATACTGAAGTGGTACCTGGCTGGGGGATGGGGAGGAGTTTTTGTTATTACCTCTCTGAGTGGTGACCCATTTTCACTCCCCTTCATCTACCAGGTGCCCTTCTATTGCCTGGGAGTGGAAGGCATATGAGTCATCAGACTCTCGGTCAGAGGCCTCCCTTAGAGATGGAAGGGCTGAACTCCACCAGTCTATTTCCCTTTCACTATCCCTGATACTCCTTAATCTTTCAACTTCCTCCCTAAGCTCAGCCACCAGTGAAAGGAGATCACTCACCTGTTCACACTGCAGGCAGGCCTCCTCCTCCACTACACCCCTTGTAGCCACTGCTAAGCTCAAACACTCTGGGCAGGAATGGGTCTGTACAGATGCATCCTGTTTGGAGGACTCCACTTGGTCACATACACTTACACCAACCACAGTTTTCTATCGTGTAGAAACCATTACTAACAGAAGCCTCAAAAACAACCAGCCAGCAGAAACAACTGAAAAGAAACAACACAGAGAACACCTGACTAGCAAGAAAACTTGCAGCCCTGCCTGCGCGAACTGCTGCCTGAACTGCCTCATCTATAATCCTGCTTGCCCACTCCTGCTTGCCACACTCCAGGTCACTGTGCTCCCTAGGGACCTCTTATAACCAGCCACTCAGCAACAGAGGAAGCTCCACCCCTTGTTCCCGATCACTCACCAAAGCAACCACTCACCTGCTAAACGATCTTATAATCAGCCACTCAGCACAACTGCAGGAGGGTCAAGAAGGTGAAGAGTCCTGCACCTGGGTCACAACAAACCCAGGCAGTGCTGCAGGATGGGAGAGGAGTGGTTTGGGAGCTGCTCAGTAGAAAGGACCTGGGGGTGCTGGTTGACAGCTGGCTGAACATGAGCCAGTGTGGGCCTTGGTGGGCAAAAGGACAATGGCATCTTGCCCTGCACCAAAAGCACTGTAACCAGCAGGACCAAGGAAGTGGTCATCCCCCTGTACCTGGCATTGGTGAGGCTGCACTGCATTCAGTTTTGGATCACTCACATCAAAAGGGGTATTGAGGTACTGGAACATGTCCAGAGAAGGGCAACAAGGCTTGTGAAAGGACTTGAGAACATGTCCTGTGAGAAACAGCTGAGGGAGCTGGGTTTGTTTAGTGTCCAGAAGTGGAGGCTCAGGAGGGACCTCATTGCTCTCTAGAACTCCCTGAAAGGAGGTTGCAGTGAGGTGAGGGTCTGTCTCTTCTGCTGTGCCTGCAGTGAGAGGACAAGAGGAAATGACCTTAAGTTGAGACAGAGGAGATTCAGATTAGATATTAGAAAAGAAATGTCACTATTGAAGTGATCAGGCATAGGAACAGATTGCCCAGGGAGGTGTTAGAGTAACCATCCCTGGAAGGGCTTAAGAGGTGCCTGGATCTGGCACTGTGTGATGTATTTTTGTGCTTTAGGGGTTACAATGGTAGCACTGGGTTGACAGCCTTGACAATCTTAAAGGTAACCTCCAACTTTGATGATCCTATGTTAGAATACACAGTAATAATGATAATTTCAGCAATTGTAGTGGTGAGAAAACTCAATTAGTGATATGTACCAAGGAAAGTGGGTTCATGCCCTTTTTCATGCCAAGTACAATTATCCTACAGCTACCTGAAACAGAAACAGAGGAAATTATCTAGATTAAAAAAATTCCATAGGAAATACTTTTTGTCCTGATAATATTGCCATGAACATTTCCCATCTTGCCATCAGTGCTTAGAAGGGATGTATACTTGTTAAGAAGGCATAATTTAGGTCGGGAAGTTTGTGCCCTTTAAGGCATGCAGCTCATGGAGCTCCCATATCCCATCTTGTGACTTGCTACTCATCAGTTAAAGACATTTCAGGAGTTTACACTTTTAATTGATAATAGTAAAACACATGGCAAATACTATCTCAGGTAGGATCATTCATCATCTTGGAATATGGACACATGGAATATTGTCATCCTCTCAACAAGAATGAATTAATGAATTAAGGTGGACTTTTTAATCCATCAGAGTCCAAGAACATTGATATACTTTGCCTTGCTATATTTCTGAAATTATGTCTGAAATTATTTGTTAAATTATTTCCTGTTTTCCATATTTTTTAGCTGCTTCTATCTCCATTTTCTCAGCACTGCATTAATAAAACTGCTGCTTGACCTTCTGTCTTGATGCTCAGACCTGTGGGTAATCACTAAATTGCCTAGCATGACAGCAGACCATCCACTAACATAGAGGAAAACCTAGGTGAAATGAATTCAGCTTCTGATACCTGGCCTAGCTCACATCCATCAAAAATGACGTGCAGAGAGTGTGGTCTTGCAGACAGCTTCTTTCTAAGCTGGTGGAATCATTTTAGAAACAATTCTTCTGAGATAAATGACACCAAGGGCTGAATGAGAAATCACATGTTGTTAGGATTACAGAAAGCAGACATGGAACTGGGAGCCACTTTTCCAGTCTGTGACTTACACTATGAGCAGCAGGGAGCTGAGAAATATGAAGTCTTCATATCAGAGAGTCTCAATCTTTCTTTTGAGACTGATATTATCAAAGGTGTTAGTGTGGATGTGTCCAGAACTCATGGCCCAAGTCCAGAACCCACACAAGGAAAAGTGCAGATGGATTTTCACACTGAGATGGATTCAGAAAAGGCTGCAAGGATTATCTGAAACCTAGCAAACTTCTCTTTACTGTGAGAAATTGAGAATTTAATCTATCTTCTTGTGTTTTGAAAAATAATTTAATAAGGGTACACAAATCTTTCTTCTTGCCATGCAAGTAATCTGCCCTGGAAATCAAAAGTGTTGGACAAGTGTCTAAGAAGATTAAAGATTTCTGATATAGGACATATTTTAAAACAGGATGGTGATAGGGCCAAGTCTGACATCTGGTTATCATCTGACACTAGAAAAAATTCAAAGTAACTAAAGTAACTTGAAGTAACTTCAAGCTTGTCAACACTGGGAAAGCAATATTTTTCCATCAAGGTTGACTCAGTAAATTTCTTAAGATTGTGTTCTAAGTCAAATGCAACTAATTCAGACTCTGTAGACCAAATCTTAGATGGTTAAAAATGATGGTAAAATCAGTATTACAAATATATAATTGATAAATAATTAATCTGCTAATTTCGATTTACTAGCTGGAAGTAAAAAGTAGTAGAAGCCTGCCCCTGCCTACCAACCACCCACAGGTGGTCCCATGAAATCCTCTCAATAAAGCCTCCTTCACGTATTATTAATAAAAGTAATGTACAGATCCAGTGGAGGAAAAAATTAAGTCCTGTATCATCTCCGGAGTTAATGGTCAAATACATCTTATCATGGAGGGTGACAGCCTCACCACTGTGAGTGACAGATTGTTGTTGTTTACATACAGCTCACTTCTGCCTGATGAAAAATCTGACATGGTGGTGAAGGTCTTCTAATGGCTCAGTTGCTAAGAGATAGGAGGATTTGCTTTGATGCAGATAATAAACAGCTGTTTACACAGCATGTTTGCACATGCTTTATTAGGATCGCTTTGCTTATTTGGGTTTTTTCCCTACTGGTTGCACTGTGTTAACATCTGTCAAACAACAAATAGCATTACCTGAAATGTATTAATATCAATGAGATGCTATTTTCATCATGGGAAGGACATGGAAGTAAATGTCATTAAAAATTTTGTTTTAATATCTTCTCTCATTTGAGGAAGTTTACCTATTCCTCGCATGATTTATTCACCCATATGTGTTTATGAGTGATTTTATCCCTTAAGTCAAAATCAGACTAAGCATGAATAACTTGTAAATGACTTCATGATTTCTTAAGCCTTGAGGCCATGGGTTATGATTGTACTGCACACAAGCCACACAATTTCATTAAGTAGTAAATGGAATGGACATATTTATGTCTTTTGAGTGATCTAAAGCATATCTTTTGAGAATGGTACAGCCAATCTGGTATAAAAGATCTTAGGTGAGAAAGAAAACACTGCATCCATAAGAAGTTGTTCCTGTGCTTAATCACACTTAAAATTTTAAAAATGTGCATTTTAACTGTAGTATGAATTTTGCTTTGCTTTCAGACACTGAACACTTTTTAGTGCCTTGATCTGAGGACAACAAATTAGAGCACGTGGTGTGTGGCAATACAGCTGGCGGTACACTATCTTTGTGCAGCTTTCTGGCATTGCTTAGAAAGTTTTAGAATTATAAGAACTCTCCTCCAAAAATTTACTTAGAATTCTAGTGCAGCTATACATACCTTGTGGACTGTGGTCACTAAATTTCTTTCTGGATGTCTTATCTTTGCTTCACCATCACCATTTTGGCAGTATTATTTCTCCTGGATACTGTGGCTATCAGCCTCTGGCCAATATTTATTTGTTGTATGTCAAGTAGAAATGTGCACTTGATTGCATTAGCTTTTTCCCGTTTAGAGCTTTACATGAGCAGTTTAACAATACTCCTACTTCAATGACTTTAATATAAATGCCTGATTCTGTATTTCTCTGCTTCTAATGGATATAAAAAACAGCAATGCAGGAGTGTTTTCTTAAAAATAGCTGTCAGGAGTAATTTAATATTGAACACAGTAACAATGTAAAACTATCTTAGTGTTCTATAACATTTATAGTTTCCAGAGCTGACAGACCTAAAGTAAAACAACAGCTCTTTCCAGTTTTCATATGAAAGCTTCAGTTTTTTTATTCCCATGGCCTATTTACATTTTTCTTTTAAGCACTAGATAATCGGTTTGTAGCATACCAGGGGTTTTTTTTGCATAAACCTACTGAACTACAATTCATGAATATTTACTACAGAGAAGTTGATGCTCTTAATTTTTTTTAATTCAAAAGAAAATTTGATGTCAATAAGAAGGATTTTCTATAATTGAAAAGAACAGACTAGTCTATAAATGAACAAAAAAAATCTGTCTTTCCTCAGTCCCATCATTTAGTTTTCTGATAAAGATCTCTTGAATTTTTAAAGGAATGTTGGAGATCATAATTAATACTGTTTTCCTGAGCACATCTCTTATCTGTATGCTTATTAACTTTGAAATAAGTATTTCTGTTCACTTTGGCCTTATTCATTCCCAGACATCTAGACTTACCAGCTGGTTATTTCCAGCTAAGAAACATGGCATCTCAGCAGTTTCCACAAGTTAAGTACATCTTTTATTCCAATACACTTATCACAAATATATGAAGTTGGGTTTTGGTTTTGCTTTTCTTAATATCCACGTTCCAGTGTGAGGAGTTCCATACATTGCTGTAGGTCATTTTACATATTACTATGCAAAAATTCATAGGCATGATCACAAATTTTTTATGCATCAAAAGTACAACTTTAAACAGTTTGATTGCCAGTGAGTTTTTCAATTTCCTTTATTGGCTGATCTCTGGAAGAATAGGTCAACATTTCACAGCTTTTGATCTTTACTTTCTCAATGCTGAGGATGTCTGGTAACTTTAAAAACACATTATGATTGCAAGAATTTTGAATAATCCACTGTTTTTAAACAGCAATGCAATCTGGGCTAATCAAGGGGATAAAAATGGTTTTCAGGAAGAGCTTCAGTGAGCACCATGTTGTGTTCAAAGCAGGGGTCTGATTCCAGCTTCAGCAGCGTTTGCTTGGAGGTGGGAGCATCTCAGAGGTGCCCTGCAACTTTGAGTTATCAGCTCTGGCAAGTCCATTGCCAATGTCAGATCACAGCTGCTCCCCTCCTTGCTAAGCCAGCCTGGCATAGTGGGTCCTGCTGTATAAGGAAGAACATCACGTGTAAGGAGACAGGGTAGCTGGTGAGATCCTGCATTCTGCTGGGTATGAGGGTTCCAGCATCCAAATGAAAAGTCTTTACACTGTGAGTGTAGCACTTGTCTCTGGATTTCCAGGGAGCTCAAAGTAACTTGGGATTAAGTAAGTTCAAAGTAACTTACTGAAAACCTGGCCTGGTAGAGAGCAAAGGCACTGGCTGCAGACATAGCCTGCATTTTTGAACAACAGCACCCATGGAGACAGAGGCTGCAGTGGGAATACAGTATAAGTGACCTGATATGTTTTCCCTGAGTTTGTTTAGCTCCCTGCTTCAGGACCCTGCCTCAGGAATAATGCAATCTGTTTCTATGCAGCAGTAGTAGTCACCTAAGTAAAACCTTTTCAGGAATCACAGCAAATATTCAAAAATTATAGCAAAAACTACCAGACTGTCTTACAGGTAGGTGCTTCCATATCTTGGTGTTAGACTTAGCTGCTTGTGAAAATTAAAAAAAAAATAAAATTGGCACTAATTTCTGTTGCAGTCATGCTATGTGCCTGAAGCTGACACTTTCTTGTGTCTAGAGTCTTGAGGTGTCTTCATTAAAGGTATATTTGGCTGTTGCATGCATAAAATGAGCTTTAATGGGTGTGTCTGTGCAATCTGCCCTGAGCAAAGAGGAATCCAGGGAGAAAAATATCTTTCCTAGTTTCTAGAAGCTAAAGAACAATAAACTGGCATAATCTTCTTGCTGATTTCAATGAAAAGGAAAGTTGAAAGCAGTAAGCAGAGCCTACCTGTTTCTTCTGTGACACTATCTAAAATGTTTGAAGACAGCATTGATTTACTCTCTTTTACTGGTGTGAGACTAGGCAGGGACTTGGCAGAGAATCTACTGCTTTCTTTTTGTTAGCCTGGTGCTGAAATGGATGTCACAAGCTGGCATCTCTTCTATGTGGGACATAACATTATAATAAGAAAACAAATTATGCATCTCTAAAATTATGTGCAAAGAACTTACTCTGGTTAAATGTCTTTTTTTTTTGGTATTATGTGTCAACTTTGTGTTGCTCCTCTCTTTGTCTAAATTGACTAAAAGTACTTTTACTGATATTATATACTAAATTGCAAAATAATCACATTTTGCTACAGCATTTAGTGCCAAGTACCTCTCTGCACAGTGCAGCCTCTGTTTTTTTAAAAGCTATGTTTTTAGCCACCTGGCAGCTCATTCTCAGTTCATGTGCATTTAGTTACAGCTGGCACAAAAAGCTGAGTTTTCCAAGGACACTCTGCAGACTTGTCCAGTGGAAATTATAACCTCTATAGAATTTTTTGTGATCAAATTTTGTTTTCTCGGGCCTTTTTTGTCAGATCATGGCCTTGGGTAGAATTACTGGGGTCACTGAACTGCTAGGGTGGCATGTCTAACTAGAATTACATTAAAGGCAAGCAAACAGCTTTTGAATAGAAGGGACTTTTCCTTCTGTTGATCCCATTGCACAGTCAGCATTAAGGACATTCAGTTACTCTCATAGAGATATGCTTCCCACTTCTCAGATTTTGTTTTTAAGCTTCTAAATTTTTGGTGGTGTTTTGGAATTTGCTGGTTTTGTTGGTTTTTTTTACCATTGCAGAGGTTTTAATGACATTTAAGATTTATCTGAGGGGTATATCCAGAGACTTCAACCCTTGGAGAATATGCCAGAAAATTAGTGCTCCTCACAGAAGCACTCCAGGAGGTAAGATCCTGTACAGTGCAAACACATTAGTGGAGTCCTCATTGATTACCTAAACATATTGACAAATATCTACCATGTTCTGCCACAAGTATCTTTTTCCAATATTCTGACTTAAAACAACTGATATTTTAAAGTTTGGATTATCTTGTACTGTTTTATATGTTAAGATATATAATTTAAGGCTAGAATTGTGTGTGCATGCCATTGGATAATGTGAATATACAATCTGTCAGTCAGAAAGTTCTCAAGTTGTACAAATTGGTTCAACTGCTGGGTCTAATGCATTGTTTTGTTTATGCTGATATTTTGAGATTCTTATGTGAGCAGCTTCATTCTTAAGTGAACAGAAATTAAACTCACAGTAAAGGTTTGCAGTCAGGTAGGGAGCGTAAGTTTGTGTTTCCCACTGCAAGAGAATTCAAGTTGTGAAAGAGGCTGCATTTACAACAAGAAGTGAAAGAAAGTTGTTAGTGCTCTGTAAATCAGACAACAGAAACAAACCAGATTAATGGAATTAGGAAACTCCTACTATTGTTGGTTTCTCTGCTCATGCTACGTTATTATAGTAATCACAACAGAAGCAGTAATGGCAGCTTTATACAAGGGAAAGTTGGAGTGAAAATCTGCAATGAAATGCCTTTTTAAAAAGGGCCTATTTGCAATTATAAAACCAGCCTGAAGTTTAAAGATGAGCAAGGGATGCCTTAAGTTCAAGCTTTCATATTTTCCAGATTCTGTACTGCATTAGTATATAACTCTGAACTTCATATAGTGTTAGCAAGTTCTCTTCACAGTGCAGTTAGACAAAACAGTCCTTTTCCAGCCTGAGAACCAAGGACACCATCATAGCTTCAGGCCCCAAAAAGTATAAATAAAAGCAAAACAAGAAGAATGTGACTTCATAATCTGAAGCTGTAATTGGACAATTAACCCCAATATGTAAATGGATCAGAATTATGAAAGTATGAAAACTCCTGGCCCATCGTCCATCTTGGGTGTAGCCTCGGCCAGGTTCTTGTACTGCCCAGGGTGTATCCTTTGAAAACCTTTTAATAAATACCTACTTTATTCCTTGAACTCTTTCTAGCCTCTGTTTTAGGTAACCTCTCTAGGCATCACAAGGAAAAGTAAGATTTCCTGTAAATGCCTTGCAGGGCACTTCTGCCATCCTGGGAATAGTCTAAAAATCATATGCCATAGTGGTTCTGTTTGTGCTTCTGTAAAATGAGCATCAAATTAATAACTCCCCAAATTAGCAAATAATAACCATTCAGAGCAAACAGAAATAAGAATATCTTTTCAGTTGGGTGTTGTTTGTTTGTTTTTTTTACTTGAAATGATGAATTAATATATTGCATTGCTAAAACTTCTCTAAATGACTGCATATGAACACTCAATTGATGTGCTGTTTTTATACCCAATGCTTCTTAGATGCTACTTTAAAAACTATCTCCATCTCAGTTTCTCTACTTGGTTGCATAGATATAAACCAGCAGTAATGCAGCTGAAATTAACAAAGCTCCAATTCTATAAAACCAGCCTAGAAGGCAGAGGAATTAACTTTTGGAGCCTCTTTCTCTTCCATTTCATGATAGAGTAAAACCACAAAAAAACCTATTGGATTAACTGGAAATCTATGTCATTTACATTAATATGAATAGAGAGAAGACAATTTGCTTTTATTTTCAATAGCCATGATAACTGTAGCCTTATGTCTTAGTATATAAAACATATGCTCTCCATAACTTGTGTTCATACAGAACTGGCACACATAAATTGCAAATTACTGTTCTAGTAGAACCGAATCTCTATTGCATAGGTTACTACTACAGATCCAAAGCTATGATTTGCAGTCAGATTCTTAAATTTAAGGACTGATGTACACACTGCATACTTAAATTCTTACGTAATTATTTTAAAACTAGTCAGCATGATCAGTGGATTCTAAAAAATTATTCAGTTTACAAGCCGTCAGATACCTATTTCACAATGAGAAAAACTGCTTTTCTAGTCTGTGTAAGAGCTACACTGAGAAATTTAGGGGTGTGCGTGCCAGTATGACAGGATGGTTTACTGACATCAAAGTAAATGTCTGAGACGTGAAGCAGCACTGCCTCCTCCTGTTCTTGCCAGCATCAGTCTGGATGAAAAGGGCATTTGAAAAAATAGATAGAGCTTGGAGCTCATGTACATTCTTTTCCTCCTCTTACAAAGATTACTAATTTTTTAATCAGCTTACCCTCACCTTGTCCAGCTGCCTTAAAAGAAATGTTGAGGATTCAGAGATGGCACAAAGAGGGAGAAAGAGGCTTTCAAGAAACTTCTCAGAAATCAAGTAAATCTAGCCAATATCCTCCCATACATTGTTTAGTCTCTCATATGAATGAGAGAAACTGTCCCCATAACAGGCATGTTAAGAAATTATTCTCTTTCATGAGATAGCAAATATTGATGAAAGGGAATTGGAGACACCCTGGATATATCACTACAAATCACTTTGGAATAAACAGTCTTAACAGTTAGACATGCTTTTGTACATAATACTAGTAATCTATAGTGATATTAATAAAATCAAAATCCCTGCTTGGGATTTAAAAAAATATATGGAATTACAATATTTTTATAGTTTACAAATTCAATTTTAATGCATCAGAAATGTAGAGATTATAGTATGAGAAGGATTCAAAAATCTGAGTGTGTTTATCCAAACTGCCTATCCCAAAAACCTTCAGATTGAAGTGGTCAATTATTAGGCCAATTATTTTAATTATGATTAGTTATTCTTGGTCAGTCTTTCTCATCAATTATTTCATGAGCCAGTACTGAATATTTTTCTTCCAATAGCTTTGGAAAAGGAAAAAAAGCTTTGATTTGTGATTTACTGATGTAGATATTTGTTCACTATTTCAGGCTTCATATGTCGTTCCACTTCCCGTAACATTTTCTGTGAATGTTTTCAATGAGTTTTCAGTGCCTTTCTTCCAAATTATTTGCTAATTTATCTATTTCATATGGAAGTGTCTCAAGACTGATCTAAAGTCACACTACCAATAGAAAAAATTTACTTTTACCTTTTCACTGTTTATAAAAATTCTGCATTATTAAATCTAAGTGTTTAGATTTATTCTTGTCTGAATGGCTGTTAACTAACTTAATCCTTTATATTCATCTCCTTTTCTTCAATATATAATTTAGCAAGTAGAGCAACACTCTGCTCTCCCCTCAGACTACAGAGTTCCCCAAGAAGACTGTACAACTGCCAGTGCAATTGCTTTCTCTAACACCATTTCAAAGGATGAGGGAACATGCTGGAAACCTTAGATCATGTCTTATCCTCCTATCAGCAGCATGCAGACCCCAGGCATAGAAGAGCCTTATTGGTTATGGCTATTTGGTAAACCCTAATCTCAGTCTGTCATTTTAAAGGTATACATGATGCTTCACTCTTCCCTGATTCTGGTGATGGATGCCACACTGCACTCAAGAATGAGGAATTTGTTTCAGATTTATGAAGAATCAATGAGTATGGATTCTACCTAAAGCTGATTCTACCTGCCAGGGCTTTCCATAAATGTTCTATATCACCTTGCTCACGCTAAATGCAATTTATCAGGAAAGTGAATTATGAGGCATTTTGTATTCTGTGAACATCTTTAAAGCCAATGGATATTTTACATGGCTCTGACAATGTTTATATTTCACATTTAGAGAATATCCTTCACAAGGATCACCTCAGCAGGAACTTGAAAAAAAATTGCAGGTTATCACTGCACAGACTCCATTCAGTCCACCTTGTTTGGGTTTAATCCTGATGCTGTCAACCATTCAGTCCTAACTGATCCAGGACTATATCACAGTTTTGTCTTCTGATGTGCAAGTATATAAAAAAATCTCATCCTCATGTCTCTATTTAAAAATTAGGATACAAATTTCAGAAGAGGTGGAAATTTTTCCAAATATTTTACAGATGTTTCCCCCTGTTTTCAACACTGCCAAAATCCTGGTGTGTCTTTCGTTTGCCTTCAGCTTAGCTTCATTTTACAAATGAAGTTGTTCTGTATATAAAAGAAACTGATTTATTCTACAAATGTAATGTGGTCTTAATTGTATTAGGCTACAAAATCACAGACAAAAGCATGGCTGTGTTGTTCAGACTTGAGATTAAAGTTCTCTTTCCTTTCTTATGATAAACCAAATGACATGGATATTTTGTGAATGTATTTGCCCTCAGCAATTTCCTATTTTAAATTCATAGATATAGTGTACTGTATAAGAAAAAAAAAACAAACAAAACAAAACCCAGCTTGTCCCTGTGCCATATAGTACATATATAGTACACAAGGTCCTGTGGAGGTCACCTGAAGTGCATGACCCATTTTGAATTCCTTCAGTTTGTATGATTTGGGAAGGCTTAATCTGATGATTCTGACAATATTTCTCAGCTTCCTCTGCTGAACATTTAAAACTGGCTTCCTACTGCTTTTCATAATGATGCTAGCTTTCAGATTGATGAAGGCATAATTAAACAAAAAATCGTCCCATATATAATTATAAAGTATCACTCAACCTATCATTTGAGGTGCCTGCAGGCATTTTAGATGATTGTTTTTATTTGTGTTATGTGGCTTTTCTATAACACTAATAACTTTATTTTTCCTGTACATCTTTCTCTAAATCCTCTCTGATGATGTCAGTTTATGAGACTAGTTTAATTCTCTCAGATGTCTTTCCAGAAATCAGTGATCTCACTCTGCAGGATTGGACATTTGGAATGTGCAAGTGTGCAGTAAACTTCCTGCCTCTTGGTATCAGCTCTCCCGAGGTGCTTTCTGCAAGTCCAAATCTGTGAGTGAAGAAACTGCAATGATGCCAGAAAGCTGCTCTGAAGTCCCTGATGATTCTTAGAAGCTATTTTTTTGTGGGATCATTCAATTATGGCTGAAAGCAGTTCAGTGAATAATTTTGGTTTGCAAGTATAAAAATAGAAAATATTTTGAAATTGAGGATTATACTGAAACTGTGATTCAAATACATTGAAGAATGGTTCCAACTGTGGAGTCTGGGGGCTGTTCCATTTTTATGTAAATGCTGAGACTGCAGATTTGTGTCAAGACCTCCCTGCTGAAAACTTCAAAGGCATTCCTTCCAGGCAGAGAGTTTATTCTAGAAGAGGAGAAGTTCCTCCCTGAGGTTCAAAGGGTCATTGCTAGAAAGCTGTAGGGACTAGTGACTTGAGTAAAAATCTGAAAAATACTATTAATATTTCCTGTGCTCACAACGTTACAGGATATGGGCATTGGTCAAGAAATTGAATAAGGGGTAAAAAACTTTTTTGGGGGAGTGTGAGGCAGCGGGATGAGATGTGAGGATGTGCTTATAGTATAAGGAAAGAGATTTTTCAATCATAGCACAATTTTTTTATTCAAAGCATCTAAACTTGATTTCAAAGTCAAACCAAGCCGGTGTCAAAACTGCTTTTAAAGAGCTATCATGGAATGAGGGAAGACTCCTTGTTGTTGGGAAAAAATCCAGAAGTGGCAGAAAGTCAGCCAAGTATATATCCACTAAACTTTCTTTTTCCTGTACTTTGTACAGAGACAGATATCAGGAGGTAAGATGCCTGGTGTGACAAGACTGGAATAATGGAGTTGTGGTTAAAAGCCTTCTATATATACAGATTTCTCAGTGCCAGCAATACTCCTTCCTTTCCAGAAAATAGTAATTTTCTCTTCAGTAGCACTGCCTGCTTAAATATCTACAGTCAATTGCTTGCTCCCTGCATTCAATGTGCTGTTCCACTCAGAAGTTATCAGTTTTAGGGTGATTAACTTTGTGTGTTGGGTACCACCACATACAGTTCCAGAACATAGAACAGTGAAAGCATTACTTTCTTGTGCAAAAAAGAAAACTTTCTCAATGGTTGATGCCATCTTACAGCAAGGCACAGAATGGCTCCCTCTGACCCAGCAATCTCACCCTTTTCTTGTGCATATTATAGCCTTAACACATTTCAGAAAATGAATGAGTATATAAAAGTAAAAAAAAAAAAAAATCCTCAAAAGCATATCCCACTCTATTTCTCACAGACAAGGATAAGAAAGCAAATATTTGGCAGGCATCAATCACAGTGCTTGTCACATAGGTCATTTAGTACAAATGAAATCTGTGAGAATCTCTGGAGTTCAGGACCTATATATACTGAATGTCCAGGCCATATTTGTTCTCACAGAACTACCTATCAGTGCTAATTCTAGGGCACAGGTTATTCTGGCAGGCAGTCAGAATATTTAACCAGTTTGTATGTACCCTAGAGGAGAACAATTTATGCCTATATTAGTAAGTCAAGCATTTCCAGGTACACTTGTCAGTACTACAATATTTCTGGAATGACTGATGACACACTTTTGGCCTGAGTCTTTCCAGGTAATCTTCCCAGAAATTTGTTTGCAAAATTTGAGTTAACTTAGGGAAGGAAACATTCCCAAAAACCGGACCAGATATTCTGAGCAGACACAGTTTCTCCCCCTTTAGTTTGGGAAGACAGAATATGTGCTGACACTGTGTTAGTTACCAGTAGAATGAGGTGTGTTGTCTAAGTATGCTGATCCCCTGACCCACTACTGAATGAGAAGGAAAAATATTTGCCATAGTATTTCTTGCCACCTCCCACGTGGAAACATGTGTTTTTTGCACACTTGCTTTCTTTATATCAAAAAATGGTTGAGATGGTACTTTTTTCAAAATATTTTCATTTTTGGTTGAACATATGTTCCTGTATTCAGTAATGAACAAAAGATGAAGAGAGCTTATTGGCATATTTATGTCTGTGTAAGTGTATAGTTCACATTAAGTAAAGATGCAACTAGAAGTGTCTCTTCAAGACCTTTGCTGTCAATGAAAAATAAAAGCTAAAAGGGCAGATTTCAAACCAATGACTATTAGGATAGTTTTTCTGGCTGTTGTACCAATAACAAGTAACTGGAGTACCAGTAACTACAGGGAGATATATCATGTGCTTCACAGATTTATGTTAGACCTTCATCATAATTGTATCACAATTTATTAAAGAAGAAATTAGATTGAAAATGTAAGTTCTGATTGAAATTAATTTTAAATATAACTATCATCCATGTGAGACCAAAAAGGGCTTCTCACTGTTTATACTTTAAGTTGAGATGGAATCACTTTTTGTCCACTCAAGTTCTCTTACATTCAACCCATACAAATGTAATTACACTTGTGAGGATCCTTCAGCCTCTATATTTTTTTCCCTCAACTGCAGCCATAAGTTTGATGTGATTTTAACAATATTTGTGCTACGTAATGGCTTGTAATGGGCTCCAGAATGATTTTACACTCTAAAATGTACTTCCCCAAAGGAACGAACAGCAAAGTGTAACTATCAGCTACACAGAAAGATTGCCATAGAGTCTAAAGCTTTTAAAGTTAATGATATAATACTAAAATATTGGAGCATCTCACTTAATAACATGAAAAGCCTTTATCTATAATATTCTAACAGTGCAATTACTTTTAGTTAAACGATAATGGCTGCTGGTTGTCATTGTTTCCTGGTTGAATATATAGAATATTATTCAATTTTCATGACTTTTTAAACTTATATTTCTCTTTCACCTACTAAGAAAAAGAGTAAAAAGAAGTCTAATTTAAAATTGACCAGTTAAAATAACTGTGCTATAACTCCAACTGAAATACTTTGGATTTTTAAAACTCAAACATTTCCCCAGAGACTTGAAAAACCACTTGGAAAATGTAAGTGGGAGTGTCCTGAGTATGGTATATATAAATGTTACCCACATCTTTTTATTTTGAAGTTTGAAAGAGAAAATATTAAGGGTTGCATTGTATTGTCATAATCAAACTAATTTTTTCATGTTCTCCTTAGTTTCTATTTCATACACCAAAACTTAATTCTTAGAATTCTTCAAATTTATTGTCAGTTGGATCTACACATAGACATGAATTTAAATTTTTTTATGTGGCATCTCAAGATTAATCTTACTATGTCCTCACAGATGAGCATTCCTGGATTTTAGACTTTCAGGTTCAACACATGTAGAGTGTCATGGCATTAGAAGTCAGATCCTCACCCTCATGGTCTCTCACTGACCCTTCTCAACAGGGGAGCTTTTTCACAAGGTGGAAAAAGCTCATGGTTAGAGATAAATGCTTACCAATTACTACCGCAGGCAAAACAGACTCAGTGGGGGGATAATTACGTTTATTGACAAGTAAATATTATTTGTACAACAAGAAACAAAGATAAAATAAGACAACATCTCCATCCCACCTTTTTCTTTTCCCCTATAAGGCTCAATCCCATTACATTGCCAAGTTCTTTACCTCCCCTACCCCATGAGGTGTGGGAGGATGAGGAATGAGGGTTGTGCTAAGACCATAATAGCTCTGCTGTACAGCTCCTTCCCCCTCACACTTTTTCTCTGCCTCTGTGTGCCTGTTTCCACAGGCTGCTGGGAAACACATCCTTCACCATAGTCTCTACATGGGCTGCAGGGCAATCTCTGCTCCAGCAGATGGACCATCTTCTCCAATTTCTTCTGCTCCCATCTAAGTGTTCCCAAAGTTTGTCTACTCTATTTTTCTGACCCACCCTGCTCCTCCCTGTCATCTGGTGATTTTGCCATTTCTTAAATATTTCTCCCAGTGTCACTCCCACCTTATGTGTGGGGCTCTGCCGCACCCTGTGGTGGGTGGTTGGATCCGGCTGGAACCGGCTGTGTCTGGCTGGAACCAGCTCTGTCTGGCTGGAACCGGCTGTGTCTGGCTGGAACCAGCTCTGTCTGGCTGGGACCGGCTGTGTCTGGCTGGAACCGCCTGTGTCTGGCTGGGACCCACTGTGTCTGGCTGGAACCGCCTGTGTCTGGCTGGAACCACCTGTGTCTGGCTGGAACCAGCTCTGTCTGGCTGGAACCACCTGTGTCTGGCTGGAACCGCCTGTGTCTGGCTGGAACCGCCTGTGTCTGGCTGGGACCCACTGTGTCTGGATGGGACCCGCTGTGTCTGGCTGAGACCAGCTCTGTCTGGCTGGAACTAGCTCTGTCTGGCTGGAACCAGCTCTGTCTGGCTGGAACCGGCTGTGTCTGGCTGGAACCAGCTCTGTCTGGCTGGGGCAGCCCTGCCTCCTCTCACAGAGCCCCCGTTGCTGCCGGAGCCTGGATATCTGCAAACATAAAAATGTCCTGTGCTTTTAAATAATGAAGTTTGAATATTCATGATGTTTTGTTTCTTAAAAATGTATAGGTACAGCTGAATTTTATTTTGCATTGTTCTGAAAGAATTAAATATCTATATTCAGGGCTTTTTGCACTTGTAAATTCTCTCCTTTCTTCTTTCTTAAAAGTTCATAAAGAAGCCTCAAAAAAAAAGAGACACTATTTTTTCCCTAATTCAGCCTGGACATTCTGAAGGTTCACAGGATCCAGAAATGAATGGATTATACTGCAAAATGATGTAGCATCTTAAAACCAGAAATGTGGTGTAATCTATGATTCTATGACATTTTAAAATAATTGTGTAAATATCAGCACATCAGCCATGATCTTTCTAAAACTTTCCTCCCTGAGAACTCCTGAATGAATTTGAAATCCACAGGCACAACCAACATCGAAATAGCTGAAAATTTTATTGAAAAGGGTATGATTATAAAGACATTTATAAGACATCCTCTAGTTAAGTCTCAAAGAACTAAAGAAGTAATTCCATGCAATACATGGCTCAAAATTTCAATCACATGATACATTTCTATCTTTGATCACTAATTAAAGGGTTTGGTTTCTTTTCATTCAGCACTAGTTTCCTTCTCAATTTCCTGCAGTCATTCAAATTAATCCATGATTTAATCATGTTATCCTTCCATCAGTTTAGTCTCAAATACTTTTGTGGGATTTTTGCAGTTTAATAGAGCTAATTTTCAAGTTAGAAAGATCTGAAGAGATCAAGATTAAGATCTATCAAGAACCCACATAACTATCCACTATTGATTTGCAGTCTTGAATGTAAAATCTCTGACTTTGAGATCTTTCTGTCTGTTTTGATGGATGCCTTCCCATTCTGTCTGAGGATCTTGTTTAGGGAGAACATTTTTCCCTTGCTTTATTTCTTATTTCTCACAACAATCTTCATTATAGTAAGAGTAGGATCAGATATTGCACTGAATGCTCAAATTTTCCAACTGCATCTGCTCCATTACCTGGCCCTGATAAGCTCCTGTCCAGATGAAACAAGACGTAGGACTTTCAATTCACACTCATTTCTGCCACCTTTCCTATAAACACTCTTTCTCAACAACTGATTATACAAAGAATGAGAAGTTATTACACTGATGCAATTATTTGAAATAGAATGAAATAATTCCAAAATTATTTGACATTTTGACAGCAAGAGGCAATATTGGAAAAATGACAGCACAATCGTTGCTCTACCTGAGGATCAAATCTTGCATTTCCTAGTGTTGCAGAAAGCCACATGGATTTGAAAATCATTTTGATATTTTACTGTATCTTTTAAATCTTTCTCATATCTTAATAACAGGACAGGATTAATAGTTACATCTAATAATCAAGATGTATTTGTGTCATAGATTTAAGCAGTGGTAATGATGTTTTCTTTTGTCTTTCACTGTTTGCTTTCTGATAATCCCTAGTATTTATTTTTGCAAGTGTTTATTAATGTTTTGGTTTCATAGAACTATTTTCAATATGATTATAATCTCATTTTTTGAATGGGAATACTAAGAGTAGAGTTTATCACTCTATATGTATATCAAAGCTTGTTTTACTCCTTTGATATTGCTTTGCATTTATCGCCATCCAGTCTTGGCTGTCAAATTATTGCCCAGTCACTCAATAATATAAGATATTCCTGGAAATTTCCACATATGACTTTTATTTTTGTCACCCTGAATAGCATATAAATAAACTTAAATAAAATATATAAAAACATATAAGTAAACTTAAATAAACTTCACTATTTGTTGCTTTTCTACCTCAATATAATCAAAACGAAATCCAGGCATAGATGTCACTAGGATCTAACTGGAACTTCTATTGACAAAATCTTTCATTGATTCCTACCTTTTGCTTTATTCTTCAATCAGGAATTAATTTAATTAGACTTTTGAAAAGACTGTTAATAAAATAATCTTGCAAGATTTCAGGGTTTGTTGTTGCTCATTGAATTATTTATTTCTTCCAAGAACCCTTAACACACCTGCAACAAGTGATTTTTCATTACAGTATCCAAGCTACTTCTCCCTCATTATATCATACTCACCTAACATCTACTAATTCTACTCATTCTTATAATTTCTACCATTTTACTTGGTTGATTTCTTGCTCCCTAGACATTATTTTACAATTTTACATCACATTTATTACCTTCCAACCCCCACATACTAATGGTGTTTTAAGTGTTAATGTGCTCTGAAGAACTTAGTGCTTCGATGATTCTTCAAGGTTTTGGGTGGCTCTTTATTTATTATATTCTTCTTTTTGTTAAAAAAAAAAATATTTTGTTCCTTTAGCTGTTCTTTAGAAAATTATTCCAATCTGGGAATCCTTCCTCATATCAAGGAATTAATTTAGATTTTCTAGTATGAGCCTGTATTTTCATTTAATTTAATTTCAAATTACCTTATATCTTGGTGTGCAATATGTTTCAATTAAGTACAGATCACAGACTGGTTATGTGTTAAACTGAACCTTCAAAAGATAAAATAAATTGCATAGATGTATGCAAACGTTTAGCCAATTACTTATGACAGGAAATTTCCTTCAAACCTAAAATCTGAAATGAGAACTCCAGAACATATGATTAAAGAAAAAAATGCCAAGTCTAGCTTATATATGAATTTTAGTTTGTTTTTTTTTTTTTTTTTTAAATCTAAGCTTTTCAATATGATTCTTAAAGGATGGCAATTTTCTCTTTAAGGACTTCAAGCAATCACACTGACTTTTGAGACACCTCTTACCAAAATATTTCCCACAGGTATTTTACAGAATTGTAGGTTTTGTAGGCTGTAGTGTCTGCATTTGAGTTTTACTCTGACTCCCTTAGACCAAAAGCTCATGAATCATTATTTTTCCTGCCTGCTGAGAAAGGCAAGAGGAACTGATTCAGTTATGAGGGCTGATTCATCCTCTCCTTCCTTATTCCCTTTCCATAAATAGGCCCCAAAGTATTGTTTACTCTAATTTCTTCTGTGGATATAATCCTGTGGATTTGCTCTTGGTAGAGAAGGAAATTGAAAGGGACAAGAGGTTGACTCGTTGGGGTTTTTTTACAGAAAAATAGAGGGGGGTTGTGCATGAAAGACTGAGTAGGAGAGGAGAAAAGCAAAGGATAATACCAGGAAATTTGAACCATGTGAATAGTGGCAGAGATAGCTGGAGTCTACAGGTGGTTTCTATGCAAAGCTTGAGTGCTCCAGACAGCACAAGAGTGCCAGGGAAAAGAAAAAAAAAAGGGGGGGGGGGGGGGGGGGGGGGGGGGGGAGGGGGGGGGCATTGGGGAGGAGGAAGAATGAGGGATCACTTAATAGTAATTAAGAAAAATATGTTTCCGGTTTCAGTGAAAAAGCCTAATCCTTTGCAGCATCCATTGTAGTGTCTTCTCCATTACACTTAGTTACATTAACTTTTAAAACTGTGTTTTGTTTTCTATTTCCCAATTCAAACACGTGGAGACAATGACTGTTAAAGACATTGTGAAAATTCTTACTTGCAATCAGAAGACAAATATTGACAGGTTGAAACAGCACCTATTGGTTGTCACTGCCTTTCTTCTAGTTTCTATTGTGTATAACTTGATTTCCTGTCTTTATCTTCCTTAACATATGGAAAAATCTCTCTTTTTGTTGTAAATATTTTTACATAGCTATTCCATGTTTCATACAAACTATTATTCAAAACCATAGTTTGTTTCTTCCCATGCAGTTAATTGACAAAAAATTTCATCATTAACAGATGCATACAGCTCTGCAATATTAATCTTCTTTCAATTTAGAGCAAGAAGGCAAAATTCATTGACTTTTACCCTTGCTAGTTTTGAAGGCGTCACCTTGGAGTGACACTGAGGCCTTGATACTGGTCCCACAAATGTTTTACCCTGCATCTTGGTGTCAGAGCAAATCACCTTAGGTTTTCATACAAATTACACAGTTTAGTAAGCTGAGGATATATCAGTAGTCTGATTCTTGTATTTCAATTAAAACTCGTTAGCTGGATTCAAATATGTTTGAAAAATATTTTTAAATTTAAAGATGCATTAATGTAATAGATTTGTGCAAAATGAGTCACATATATAATATTAGAAAGCATCAGACTGCTTTTCTTTCTTTCTAGGTTTTTCTTTGATGATGCTGAAGAATACTTGAAAACGATGAGTGCAAATTTGTGCATCTTTTTCTGCATCTAATTAATTAAGCACAGCCATTTTCCTTGGGAGCCAACTGTCAACACTGATAAATAAATTATACACCAGATTCTTCATGCTGTCCATTTTTTTGTGTATTTTTATAATTATATATATAAATGTAATTTTCCAAGTCCTAATTTCAGCTGATAGGTTTTAAGTCAGCTGAAAACAGCTAACTGATGGTTTAGTAGGGAAAGCATCCCACGTTCTTTTCGGTTTCCGAAAATTCTAACTTGTGCATGCAGTGCTTCTCTTTTTTTTTTGCTTCTGAAAGATTTTATTCGCTATGCATTTTTAATAGGAATTTTTTTTAGAAAATAAAAATACCTTGAAGGTTTTATGTGCACTTTAGACCCGTGTTGTTTTTGCATGGTCTGGTTTTTGGTAGCAGGTGAGAATCTCCTGGAAGTTTCCACCATGTCCAGCAGAGCCAGTCTCTTATGGCTCTGAAGATGGACATGCTGCTGGCCAAGGCTGGGCCAATGAGAGAGGCTGGTAATGTTTCTGTGATTACCTGTTTAAGAAGAAAATCAAAACAAAGTGACACAGTACTTCTTCTAACCAGAGAAGAGGAGGAGAACATGTGAGGGAAACAACATGGAGACACCAAGGTGAGTGGAGAAGGAGGGGCAGGAGGTGCTCCAGATGCTCTGCAGGGCTTGGTGAGACCATGGTGAAGCAGCAGTGCCCCTGCAGCCCATGGATCCACGAGGGATGTAGAGATCCACCCACAGCCTCTGGGAATCCATGGGGGATGCAGAGATCCACCCTCAAACTGTAGGGGAGGTTCCCATGTTGGAGCAGGTGGATGCCTGGAGGATGCTCTGACCTCGTGGGACACCCATGGAGAGAGGGTTCCTACTTCCAGGCTAGAGCAGCCTGTCCTTGGAGGGCTGCACCCCATGGATGAGAGACCCATGCCACAGCAGTTTTGGGAGGGCTGTGTGCCTGTGGGAGGGACTTAGGTTGCAGCAGGTGAGGTTTGGCTGCAGCTGGTGAGAGTGGACCCATGCCAGAGAAATTCCAGGAGAACTGTCTCCCAATGGAGAGACCCCACAGTGCAGCAGAGGATGGACTCCTCTCCTAGAGCAGCAGAAGAAAACCTCGGTGATGAACTGAGCAAAACCTCCCTGCCCTGTCTCCCTGTACTATTGGTGGGAAGGAGGGAAGGGGTGGGGGGAAAAAGGTGTTTTAAGGGCTTATTTTACTTCTCATTATCCTCCTCTGACCCAGTTAGTAATAAATTCACTTTGCAACCTTATGCTGAGCCTGTTTTGCCCTTGGAATATTTTCTCCTGGTCTTTATCTCACTCATGAACCCTTAGTTAATTTTTTTTTTCTCTCCTCTACCCCATTACAGTGGAGGGTGAATGAGTGACTCCTGTGGGTGTCTGTTGTTGAGACAGTGTCAAACTGTTACAAGACTATACTAGAATTTTGTCAAACCTATTAGTTAAACTTGGGACCTCACAAATTCAGAGAAACACACTAATAAAGAAAATATTTTCTGCTTTAAAAAGAAATATGTAGCATATACTTTTCACGGTAATCTTTTCTGGTTTTAGTGCCTCTTGAATTTATTTCTCATAAATGACCTCATGAAACCATCTGAGAATATTAATGATGAAAAAACTGTTTGAAACAGTGACATTTGTCATGTTCTCATCAGCCTTCTGTAAAAATGCTGTTGACACAAAAGTCTAAATTATTTCCTGTACTCAGTTTTCTGGAATATCCATTTTTCCAAAGAGCAAAGTCATTCCTATTTTTAATGCTAAGAACAAAGGTCAGCTTGGAGTCAGTATCCACAGTCATATTTTAAACTTTACTTTAGAAACTGTAAATGAAATGGTTAGAAAGATTTGGTTTTGGTTTAACATGGAGTAAAAGAGAACAAGTACTTGGAATTTTCTATTTAAACTATCCTAAGCACAATGTGTGATAAACACCAATGCAGAAAATGGCCTTGGTATTTCTGTGGATGCAGATAGAATGTACCTAAGAAAAAATATACACAGGTCTTCTGGAACTTCTAAGGCTCAGCAGGTTGTAATTTCAGGCTGTGCTTAAGGTGACTTCCCAATGGGAAAATCTATTGCCTTGTTGTAGCAGATTGCTTTTTAGGTGGGCAACCCAGCTAGGGTTCAGTGGGCCTGGGCCTCTTTTGGCCTAGGCCCAAGG
>VZUI01008892.1:0-21926 GCA_013401135.1 Cettia cetti
GCCGGCGCCACAGGCGGCCCTCGAGCGGGGCGGGGCGGCCTCGCCCTCCCGGGGCGGCCTCACCCTCCCGCCGCGGCCTCGCCGCCTGGGTGCGCCCGCCCGAACCAGCGGCGAAGTCTTTCTCGCCTCTGTTCGGTGACGAAAAGCTCGGAACGGCGCAGGGGGGGCCGACAGCCCGAGCAGGGCCGGCTCTGAAGTGACCCTGGACCCCCTCTGACGAGGGCACCCACCTGGTTATCCCCGTGAGGCCGCCGAACCGGCACCGGAGCCACACAGCCTTCTATCAACTCACCTTGGCTTTTAATATTTTAACACACCACCTAACTTAAGTGGCAAACATGCAGTTAAGCTTAAATGAGCATGTAGGCATAGATGTTATGTTAGACAAAGAATTCATTCACAAAGAAATAAGATTAAAATCTGATAATAGGTTCTTCAGCAAAATTTGATCACCTAGAAGTATAGATAGCTGAAGTCAAAGAGTGTTTTGAATATATGTGTCCATATATATTTAGGGGAGGAAAGTCAAGTCCAAGGAGAAAAGGTTGTTACCTTTCAGCAGTGCACTAGCTCAGTTTACCTGGAACATTAAGTCAGTGAGGTATCAAATGTGTAATTGAGCTGGATCAGTTAAATGCAACCTTTCACTGTCACTGAAGGGAACATCACAGTATCACTGCTCCATTATCAGAAAGGGAAAGTGAAAAAAAAAATCCAGCAGACGAAAATCAAACTAATTATCCTTTTAAATACACATGTATTGAATAAAACACTAACTTTATTTCCTCTCCACCCCTTGTTTTGAGCCTGTGAAGGGGAAAAATGTTTGCTGCCGAGGAAGCCAGTTCCAAAATCCACTCCAGGTGAACATCAGTGATCTAGCAGTGCAAACAGAGAGTAATAGCACAGGTGTTTGATGCTGCCCCCCAGCAATGACAGAACTCCTTGCAGGTTACACAAATCAGGGCAGAAGGATGGTTTTGGTTAAGATGAGAAGATAAAAGCACAATACTCACTAAGTCTAAGGATACTGATAACTGTCTTGATTTAAGTCTCTTTAGGGCATTTAGGGCAGGAATGGTGATAACAGGCGTGAATGGGATTAATTGCTTCACTCAGGCCTCCAAAGGTCATAACTGGACCAGCCTCATTCAGTATGCACAGTCCATGCTCTCTTTGGCTTTAAGTGCTGGACAAGGATAGGATTTATTCTGAGAATTCCTGTACTACTGCATGTATCTAGTGTAAAATTTCTCTGTGATCGTAGATCTAGAAATAAAACAGTCTCAGAGCCAGCAAAGGTTCCAAAAATGAAGCAAGTCAAACGTTGTTGAGCAGCCAGTAGTGACTGACACCTGCTGAGCACTCACCTGCCTTTTGGCATGGGCTGGTGCAAACTAGCAGAGGCTGCTTCAGCCCTGCTAGAAATTTTGCCTCCATCACTGATGTGTTTAGCTGCCTATCTTCTCTAGCAGCAGAGAGTAGATGTCAAAGTCACAGACACTATTACACACATATCCATTTTAATATGCCAGAACCATCTTATTCTTCTATCCAATAAAATTTTTTCAGCTGTTTTATTCCTTCTGAGCTGCTGTCATTCCAAGGTGTAAATGAAATGACGGATGGGTGTTTCTCCTCTCACGCACACAAGTGACTTTGTACAGCTTGGGTGGCAGCACTGACAAATTTGAAGTGAGCATGAATCTTGCGAGAGAAGAAAAAAACGCATGTGAGTGAACATCTTAAAGTTCACTGAAACATTTAATAAAGGTGACATTTCAAAATTGTAGTAAGATGCAACAGCAACATCTACCAACAGGTACCTCTTAGGATCTTACTATACCTTGCTGTAAGTGATGTTTCTTCTTTAAAAATAGCAGTTGCTGGAGACATGCAAGTAAAAAACTCTCATGTATATTATTTTAATTATGTTCAAGTATTGTAGCTAAAACTGAAACATTACAATATGGCATTGGACATTAAAGCATAAAGTATGGGATTCCAAATGACTTGGAATTTGTAGATTTATGGAGCTGTTTAAGATTTTGAATAAAAGGAGAAGAAAATATTGTAGTATTCTAGCAATTTTACAACGTGTAAGAAAAAATAATTTGCTAAGCAGACTATACCTACTTTAGGAATATGGGTAAAATGGTATGCAACACCAAGCTGGAGCCACTATAAACACCATTTTTTGGACCTCTTACTAGTGAGAGTTTATTACTTTAATAAAACACCTGCAATCATTCAAACACAGAAGAGTTAGGAAACTGTATTTTTTTAAAGGCAGAGCTCTATGGCAAGGGAACAATCAGTAATTATTCTAGAGTGTGCTGCCTTATTCTGTCCTCTTAGATACTCTTTTTTTGTGTTTTTCCAGACAACATGAAATTATATGCTTGACTGATATTCAGCTCTTAAAAAGGCACAGCCATTAAGATATATTAGCATTATGTTGTCTACAGTGTGATGCCATATCAAAGGAAAATATAATTTAAACTGTATTTATTTTTACCTCCCATCAATACTAGCTTGCCAGAAGATTCTCTGGGATGGAAGTTTATATTTATCAAAATACTACTCATTTAATGAGGAAAAGTAACTGCATTTTTTTTTTTATTTCTCCCAACCCCCCATCCCAAGATAAGAGTTTTACATTTAAAAGATTCTGTGACATACTAGACTAAGATAGCAACAATGTTTCGTTGGGCAACAAAACAATCACTACCACATAAACAACAGCATGAAGTTGATATGTTCCTTCTTTCCCAGTTCATAAAAATCAGCCTTAGGACCTGAGTATTTAGAAGACAGCTCCCTCCTTAAGGAGAAGCTTAAGAAATTCCCCCTTTCACCAAATATCCTGCATTTGATGCATAGTCCTGCTTCTTAGTATTTTTATGTTTAGCACTAAGGGTATAAGCCCAAGCCATTAATCAGATGTTCCTGCCCCAAGAGCTTTTGGGTGTTGGACAGAAATACAATATACATGATAAAAGTCCTATATAATATATGGAAATGCTGTATGGCAAAGCTATTAATTTTCTCCAGCTGGGGTCAAATTTGACATCCACATGAATATAATGCTGCTGCATAACCCAAATGACTCCAGTTCTATCCATGGGACTAATTGTAGTGTGTTCAGATTGAATAGGAATGCAACTTTGAGCATAATTCATTTCGCATAAAATATTATGAATCAGCAACAACAAGAAAGAACCAAGTGGAAACTTTCTAGTCCATCCTAGATATTTGCTTGCATTCATGTTTTTAAATATTTAATACCATCTTGAAATGGTTGAAATAAACCCAGAGAACCAAGAAAAACTGATACAGCAGGTAGAGGATGGCCAAATGAAAACAGAATGAGTAGCAAAACTCAGCCTGGCCACTTCCAACAGAATCACCCTTGCTCCCTCAAGTAGAGAAACCAACACTGTGCTTGAGAGAGCAGTCAGATGAATTTAAGACAAGTGGGAGCATATTTTTCACGTGAGCTCTCACATTCCTTGGATCTCCCTGCAATGCATGGCAAAACCAAATAAGCATCAGAATTTTTGTCATGACACCTTGCTAAAAGCAACTGGAAAGCTCTGGAAATCACAATGTAGCTGCCTGTTATGGTTAGGAAGGGCCATACAGTTAGTGTCCCAGTTCCTGGGAGGTATGCTGCTTTATAGAAAGCTGATTTTAATCTGCTGCTTTGAAGTGGTTGAATATAAGTTGTTCAATTTCTTTCTTTGACACAGTGGAAAATAGAAGTCCTTTATATTTGGAATGGAAAATAGACCTATTTTTTGTTTTGATATCCATTGTTAGATGAGAAGTGCAGAAAAAAAATTAGGACAACTCATGTCTTAGTGGTGTACGAGCCCTGCCAGTGCCTCTCTTCCCAGTTCAAATCAAAAACTGAAATGCAGAAAGCAGAAAAAAAAGTAACATTTCCTTCCTCCAAAGAGAGGCAAGAGCCCCAAAAGGACTGTAGGACTTGTTAGTGAAAGAACACAGAACAGACCTCTTCAATATACCATAGCTTGAGAAATGCCAGAAGTTTCAATCTCAAAGTCCATCGGTATGCTGTACAGCCTTGATATCCCTTCATGTTCTGCCAGTTCACGTTATTTGTGCTAGAAAATAATGGGCTACACAACCGAAGTACTGCAAGTTTTCTGTATTTAGCTGTGCATGTCTTCTAGTTTGTTCTTGTCCCACAAGTTTGCTGAGAGATGAGCCAAAGAACCAGGGAGAGGGGGAAAGATATAGGAAAGAGAATTAAGGACTCCAGAAAGGACCAGAAAGAAAACCTTTACTGCATTTGTGCTCAGGGAAGGAAGTTGCTTTAGCAAAGTAGAGCACAATATTCATGTTATGTTTAAAGTTGCTTATCTGGAAGTTGTGCTAGCCCCAAGCAAAACCTGATAATTTTCACCCTTCAGATAAACTTACGGGTTGTTTTCTAGTTTTGAAGGTGTTTTAAAGTTGAAATTTTGATGCAAAAAAATGTGTCACTAGTCTTGGACTGCTCAGATTTCTCAGCAGAAGAGATTTCTGAAGAGAAAGGAACATTTGGAAAATAATTTGACAGGCAATTTTTACTGTATATAATTAATGGCAGCTGTTTGAAGCTGCACATGTGTTTGAAACATTAAAAAACCCACAGCTAAATTTTTGATCTGGAAGCATAGAAGATCAAAAAAGGATTACGCTTTTGCCATATGGTTCCAAATTGTGGGGCAAAGCCGCTTAGTTCCATGTGTGCATTTTAAGTCCTATTTATAAGTTAACCATACTTATTTTTCCAGACCTGGAATTAATTTTGGAAGCTACTGTAACTATTCTGTTACACCAACTCAGGCCTCACTTCTCCCCACAATATGGGAAAAGATGTCCTTTCTTCACCTTTTGTCATCTGCAATGAATAGATTTCATCATGTCATGGATAAACACTCTATCTCACTACACTTTTTTTTTTTTTCTGGATGTTTTTTGAAATCGAATGAGTTCATTAGAAAAAGTAAATCTGTTTAGAGTATAAATTGTTAGTGAGAGCAACAGTAAGATCCAGGGGCAAACAATTTGCTACCCGGGTCGCTCCTGCAGATTGCAACACCCCTTTACACTGCATACCCACAGAGAGGCAGACGTTAGCACTGCTGTGAGCCTCGAGGCTGCACTGCTTCTTAGTGGAAAATGATATAGCATTAAAAATGAGTTCTTTCATCTTGTATTTCCTTAGTAGATTCTTTTATTGTGGTGATAAATTCGGAACAATGAGATTATTTGATTAAACTTTCTCAGTCATTGCTGAATGGACTACCCTGCTTGTAGAATTAATAAAAAGGCCAAGACTCCTCATTAACATGCTTGGTATTGAGCTGGATTGGCAGCGGTGCAGCTTAATCCTGCCAAAGGCCATTTGCTGAAAAAAGTCAGAAAGCGTTTAAATCATATTCTTAAAGGTTGAACCAGGAGAAGATGACCTTGCAAAAGCTGTAGTCCTGAACTGTCCAGACTTCCTTTCTGCCCATTCATGCTAGAGCTGCTTACTACACAGAACAATATGTTGAATAGTATGGTTTTTCCATATGCAATTCAATGTATCAGGCTTTATTTTGCTGTGCATGCTGATTGGAAAGCTAGATGCAAAAGCTTAGTTTTGAAAAAGCTACATATGCCAATGTCGTCTAGGAGGGGTTTTGTATTTTAGTTGTTCTTTTTCTCTTTTTTTGGTAGCTAGAAGTATGCTAGCATCACTAGATGGTCTAAAGCTAAATTTTCATTTACAAGAATTGATACAGACACGCCACACCACTTTAACTATTGTCTCACAATCTGTATAAGCAAATGCAGCTCAGAAAGACAGGACAAAGTGCATGAAAAACATGTGTACATAGTCATGCCTATGAAAACATCACAAAAATCAAGATTAATGACATAATTGTTGTTTAAAATCCTTCATCTGTGGCACAATAACCACAGAAAGTTTTATTGTCAAGTAAATTGCATATCTAATACACAACAGCCTATAAAACAGATAAACCTTCTGTTTTTGAAACACTGCTTAGATTATTTACTTAAATATGCAAAGTGCATGTCCCAGGTAGTTAAATTCTTTACCTCTGGTCACCTAGATGGAAATAGGTTTTTTTCTATGTAGACACAAGCAACTGTATTTCTCAACAGAGCACACTAGTTTCAAGTCATTAAAATTTATGGCAAAGTTACCCTCTAAGCCAAATTAACCTACTTCATACTGGTGAAACTTCACCAGCTTAGTAGAGTTGCTTCCAATGTCTAGTCTCTGAACTCAAAGGTGGGCTTTCATTGTGAAGGGTGACATGTTTCTTTCAGATCAATCACTTTATTGTATTTTCAAAAGAAGTATGACTGCAAGAAAATTTTATTGCAAATATCCTAACTTCTTCTATTTTTGCTTAAGCTGAGCACATAAAACTCTTAAAAGTTCATAGAACCTTGTGTTCCTCTCTTGGTAATGTTTCTTCTAAAGTGCATTTTTATATTCCTTTTTCTAGGCTATCTTTATTGGTTTTGAGCTGAAGATTTCCTTGTATAAAGGTTTTCCTTTGCTGGCCCATGCAGAATTCCTTTTAAAGTGGGGAATGTGAGAAAATTCAGAGAAAATTGAGCCGAATAAACAACATGATAAAGATGAGGAAGGCAAACTAAAACCATACATGTGGGTAAGGAAGAGATCACATTATGCTTACAAATCTTCATTAGAAAAGGGACACTCACCTTATCTGTCTTGCAAGTATAGTCCTTGAAAGAGTAATCCAAAGACAAAAATTACAAGTTTTCTTAAGTTAGAGAATTCTATGGCACTTCAGGAAATGGCAGTGCTGTCTGAAACAGAGGCTCTGTAAGAATGTTTCTTTCCCACAGTCTTCTTCAGGTCACTGTGAGTTTTTAAACTGAGTATTTTTCTTTAGAAATAAATAAATACGTTAGCCTTGACATTTAGAATCTGTGGTAAATAGAGAAAAAAAGGATATTGCAAACCTCCCTAACTGGATTTTTTAATGCCTGCCAGAAATAAAAAATTTAGTTGTATCAAAGAGCTAAAAAAGGAGGAAAAAGTAGAATAAATAATTTTTCTTTTATTGTTCTCCTGCAGTTGAGATTTCGCATATTAAAAAGTTGAAAACCAGCAAATTTTTTTGCTTTACAATGCAATGAAGATGTAATTTGCACTTTTTGTATCTCACATGGGATTTTTATATTGCCTTGAATACACTTTTATAAACATTAAAAAAGAAATAAAGTAGCCCAAATAAAACACAGGCATTGTTACTTCCTGAACACTGAGCTACAGATAGTGTTTTGCAAACCTCCAGTACTCATACACATTTGTAACAAGGGTTTTAACCCTCAGCTATGTCTAAAATTATTGTCTTGTAACCTTAAATATATTTATCTACTAAAACAAAACAAATTCTCATCACAACATATTTTAGCCTGGCTTTTGACTTCACTTAGGGAGAAAATCTGTATTTGTTCCTTTCGTTGTCATATATAAAAGGGTCTTTATTTGTGGCTTCTCCTCCCACCTGCTGGATTGTGAGTTACTATGATACCATTCAAGACAAAAGCCCACCCACACAATGCAGGTATTGAGGTGCTGTGCTGTCCGTGCCTCAAATTCACTTTGGCTGCATTAGTCCATAACAAACCACCTCGTCCTTGCAGAGCCAAGTCAGGCTCCCTTCTCTCCCTCCTTCAGTTGTTGTGGATGTCCTCTGCTTTACCTGGTGTAATATTCTTCAATATTATACACAAGCAGAGATACTGCAGTATACAAAAGCCATTTTTAAAATCTAATTTTAACAGCCAAATTAAAAAAAAAACCTCAGCAGAAATATTCAGCACTGCTCATGACTTTGAAGAGGTATACAACAAGCATGCAATTTACCAACAGCAGTTTTCCATCCTAAAACAATAAAGTGCTTTTCCTAGGTGTGTTTCCTGCAGCCTCCATTTGCATTATGGAAGTAGCAGAACACACACGTCAAAGCATGTATTCAGTCTTGTCCATCTCTTCTCCACAGCAGAGACATCAATTTCCATTGTTCACTGGCAGCAGGTATTTCATGTGCCAAGGAAAAATCACGCCAGTAAAAACACAGACTCAATATTAGATTTTGAGGGAAGTGTTGCTGCTGTTGCTGCTATTATACCGTTTAATGTTTTGTATTACGTTAGTCAATAGCTACCTCTTTATTTTCAGCCTCCTTGCTTTTTCCATTTTATTACATTTTAGGTGTCAAACAAGATTGAAAGGAAATAAATCCTGGGGCTTATGTAATGACTTGTTTTCCCTTTTCTGAATGCCCATTCTCTGGTTAAGTATGAAGGCTTTTTTCACTCCCCTCCAGAGTTATCATTTAATCTGATAAAATTAAATTACTCTTGATTCTCATGCTTTACTCATAGATGCTCATCAGCTCTATGGCCAATGAGCCAGCTCAGAGCTGCAGAGTGTTATCTGTGTCATAATTTTCAGAAATGCAGTTTATAGCACTAACTTTCAGAAAGGTTCTTTGGTGACATCTTGTAAAGATAAAAATGAAGCACAAAAGAGATGTCCATGCAGCCTGCAATGCAGGGGGTTGGTAGGAGGAGCACTGCTTGCCTGCTTCCATGGCTCCACGGCTCCAGTTTCACCACATGGAATTGTATTGAGTTGGAAAGGACCCACAAGCATCATCAAAGTCCCACTCCTAGCCCTGCACAACACCATCCTCAGGAATGACGCTATGTGCCTGAGAGTGTTGTCCCAACACTTCTTGAACCCAGGCAGGCACATGAGTGAGGCAGTCATCAAAATGACAAAACAGAAGCAGCCAAATCACAAGGGAAAAGTAAACAGCACTAAGAAAAAAAGCAGAACCTCCTCCCACTACTCAGAAGCAGAAAAAGAAAATTTGGGGATGAAAAAACTGTCAACATCCTTGAGAACTCATTAATATGAAACTAAATAGCTGAGCATCATACAAGAGGGCCCATAGTTGTCCACCAGTGATAATATTTATCAGCATGCCATTTTCTTCTGAAGTTCAGCCTTCCCTCTCTTCCTTTGATCTAGAATAAGCAGTTTGGCTGCAGAGCACCTGCTTGTCACCGGAGGTCCATCTTACTGCAGCTGTTTGCACCTCGTGCCGTCTGTGTTGTGGTGTTGCTTGGCACGGACCAGCAGGACAAGTAAATATACAGTGGAAAGGCCAGGCAGAGACCAACTAATCTGATTTCCAGAAAGTTCCTGGGATATAAAGGTGGTAAGTAAGACCTCTCATATGGTTGTGGCTGAGGATTAAAAGATAACCATAATGTTGTTCACTGATAAATTATTTTTTTTAAATTGATTTTAAAAAACTTACTTTTTTAAACCCACACTTCATTTCTATACCTTTCCTAAGCACCTGTTGATTTTATTGGTTTTAAATTACTTACCTACATAGATTGCCAGTGTTAAGCAAAAGGCATGAAGAGCTGAAGGGACAATAGGAAAATATCCCCTGGGAACTGTGCAATTCTGTAATATGAAACTGCCCAGGCATGTGCCAGCATATACATGTTCTTACCCTCTGTTAGTGCCTTCCCAATAAAGTATGTGTGTCTGCACACACACAGAGCTCCAGACCATGGCGTTGATCAGCTCATTCTCCTAGCTGCTGTACCAGTTGTGGGCCCCACTGGAGACTGCTCGCATGGGGCATTTTTGCCATCTTCTGCAGGAACATGGTCAGGCCCTAAATAAGCAAAGAATCTATCTGTAGAGGTGTACCAAGAGATTTATCTACCCTCCCTTCCTCTACCTGGGATCCAACTCAAGCATAAATTTTTTAATAGAAGAACAATTTTGTAGTCGCTGGCCTCTTTGATCATCCAGGCTTTAAAAAACACCCCATTGGTTCCGCTCCTTTTGAAGTTGTACACAGCAGGATCATTAGCAGTAGAGAAGCAGACAGATGCAGTGTTCGGCATCAGGTTCCCATGGTCACCATAACAACATTAAGTAGGGATGCTGAGCTAAACCATCACTTAAAATGAGACTGACAGGTGCTGCAGAGTGGTGGGCAGGTGACACAGCTTTTGTTTGGAGGCTGTTCTCTCCAGCAGTAAACCAGGAACATGGAAAAGGACCAAACAAGAGGTGAGGGCATTCTGTGCTTGAAAGAACTAGAAACTTTCAGCTCTGCTTGTCTCCTGGGAAGAGATGAAGTTTTGCAGGCCTTG
Organism: Cettia cetti; assembly: GCA_013401135.1. Lineage (NCBI taxonomy): Eukaryota > Metazoa > Chordata > Aves > Passeriformes > Sylviidae > Cettia > Cettia cetti. The sequence goes on from VZUI01008892.1 coordinate 10,258, forward strand.
GTAATTAACAGTGCAGCTTGTAGTTCTGGTTAGTCTGCAGCTTCTGCTCTAATTGTCAAGCTAGAGCAGCTTCTGTAAATGACTGTCTTCCTTCCTCTCTTCCATCTGCCACCCCAACTCTATGGTAAACAGTAACTCTGTGGACCATGATTAGAGGCAACTGTAATGAGCTCAGTTCAGAATTTGAGAGGCATTTACTTTTTGCCATGCTCAATTACTAGTGCTTCTTGTCCATGCAATGAAATATATTAATTTGTTTAAGATGTGATAATATTAGCTTAATAAAACATATCTACAAGGTTCAGCATTATAATGAAAATCAACAATACCACACTGACACAAACCTCTTCATTCCACCAGGTGCATGCTTGTTAGAATAATAGTAGCTTTGTTTTCCATTGTTCATGCATTTGTAGTTTTCCACTGCTTTGAAAATTACAATGAGTGTATTGATTTTTTCATGTCTATACATACAAAACTACAATATAGCTCTGCTGTGAAAAAACCCTGCATACTAATATCCTAGCTGGTGTGTCAAGGGGGCTGCTTGTGGGCACTGATCTCTACTTCAAGCTAAAAGAAACTGAACCCTCTTTTTAGAGTACTTTAGAAACATGACAGAGTCTAGAAAGATGCAGATCAAATAACTCCAGTAATTCTAAAAGCCACCATTTCATGCTTATGCGAAAGCAAACTGAGCTTACTAACTGAGCAATTTTTACCTCTAATACTTCGAAAACTTTCAGGAATCAAAGAGCAAGAACTTCAGAGTAGAACAAAAAAAAGTGTACTTGTGCATCTTAGTACCCAACATTTGATCAGAGTATTCTCCCAAAACAGCAAAATGCTTTGACCCAATGGCCTACAAAGTGCAGTAGCATAAGCACCACTGCCCCTAAACATGACAGCTGTTTGTAACTTTAATCACATGGACATTATCTGCTTTCATTTGAGGTTTTTTTAAATTGCATTCTACCACACATTTTGGAAACTTTTGAGAGGAAATAATGGTGCATGCTGGCTTTTGACTTGGTGAATACGAACGTGGAATGCAGTGTATATTGATTATTAATTGCAGAGTTCATTATAGGCAGCATCATCTGTGAGCAAAACAGTTCAAAGAGGACAGGCAAAAGTAAATTCTATACAGAAAACCAAAGAACCAAACCAAAAATTATGTATGAAAGAAAGAAAGACAAAGATTGCAAAAGATGAATAAAATCCTAGGATTCCCAGGCTGGCTAGGACTGTCATGTGTCTTTTGCCATGCTGGTGGTGGTGTTCATCTAGTACCTCCAGCACTGCTAGGTAAAAGCACACCAGAGTCTTTTTGTTGACATAACGGTGTAAAAAATTAGATTGGCTTTTTGAGTTCTTGGGTGTTTGTGGAAGTACTGAAGTTTTATGTTAGCACTCCACATCAAGAACAGTGAAAACCCCATAAAACAGCAGAATACCTCATGTCTTCAATTCTGACATGAAGACAATGCTTTTAAAACATGAACAAATATGCCTTTCATCAACACATCACATTTATTTCTTATTTTAGTCAGTTATATATAGCCACTTTTCTGATCACCCTGTCTGCAGCTTTCACCAGGACTCTTTCAATGATTTTCATTTAACAAGAACAGGACACAGGTCTGTGTCCACCTGTCCTGTTTTCTGAAGAAATCCTAGTAATTTATTAGTGATTAGCCTAATGTCTAATGAGACAGTTTAGAACTTCAGGTTTATGTGTTCTTCTCCTTTTACTTCTCTCCCTTAATAGCCATTGACCATACCTGAATAAAAGAACTTAATAAGCTTGATTGAATGAGCTTTGACCTTCCTAAACATCTGAGACATGGCTATAGCACAGACCTAAGGAAAAAAGTGAGATTGAACAACCTCCCGCACGCCCTGGATATGAAAACAGGTCTCCCACTCACAGTGCTTTTATACCATCATCATCTCCATCCTGACATTTTTAAGGCAGTGGCTAGATTTGCATTTTCTAGAGTGACTAGAGTCTGCTGCCCAGGCTCTTACAATGTAACTACCAGCCTTGTTAGAATAAGAATACTTCTTCTGGATTCTGAGGAGGTTCTGAGTCAGAGATGTACAGCTGAGATTTCTGACCAAAGGAACATTCACCAGCTTAATAATGGTAGCTTCTAGAATCCTGCAGTTCAGTGTCTCTTTTTCTTGCATATTCAAGACTTTAATCATCATCTTTATCCATCACAGAAATTCAATAAGGGCTTCAGAACTGACCCTTGATCAGATTATAGAGCTAAAGGCAACGTGAGAGATAATCTATTTTCTGTGGCCAGTGAAGCTGCGCCAGTTTCCCTTCAGGATTGCTATGGGCAGACATATGAAAACACTGTCCTGGCAAGACCTCTGGGATAACATAATCAGTTAAAAAGAGGAAAGTTACTGTACAAGAGCAATTACAGCTGGAGAGTGGAGTGAGAATATGTAGCAGTAACAGCCCTGCAGACACAAGGTCAGAGAAGGAAGGGAAGGAGGTGCTTCTGATTGAGCAGGTTTGTTGGCATGAGGGCCTCATGCTGGAGAAGTTTGCAAAAACTGCAGCACGTTGGAAAGACTCCCACTGAAAAAAAATCACTGAGAGTTTTCCTCCTTGGGAGGGATCCCATGCAGGATCAAGGGAGGAGTGTGAGGACTCCTTCCCCTGAGGAAGGTGCAGCAGAGAAAACATGATGAAGTTTTCCACAGCCCCCATTTCCCATCCCTCAGTGCTGCTCATGAGGAAGGAGGTAGAGAAAATTAGGAGTAAAATTAAGCCTGGGAAGAAGGGAGAGGTGAGGGTAAAGTGTTTTAAGATTGCAGAGTTTTTTCTCAGAATCCTACTCTGATGTGATTTGTAGTAAATTAAAACTGATTTCCCAAAATTAAGTCTTCTTTGTCTCTTGCTGTAATTGTCGAGTGATTCCTCCCTGTCCTGACTCCAACCCATGAACCTTTAGTTATTTTTTTTTCTCCCCCTTCCCAGCTGAGGATGGGAGTGATAGAGCAGCTGTGGGAGGCACCTGGTGTCCTGCCAGTACCAACCCACCACGCTTCTCCACATAGCCATCAATACAAAAGAATTTTGGTATTGAAAAGTATTGAGCTACTTGAATTCTAAGAATTGTTTTGCTGGCTAGAATGTCAAGGCTGACACTGACTCATGCATACTTTTCATTTATAGGGAGAAAATGCATTTGAACAGAAGGGAAAGCAGATCAGACTTCGCAATACTTTCCAAAATACCATCCATTTGCCTCGATTAGATGAGCTTTTATCAAGATCTTATAAAAACAAATTTAACAGCATTTTCCCCTCTTGCCTGCTTTGATCAGTTGTGAGGAAATTAAAAAGGCTGTCACTATTCGGCCTTAGCACCAGAATCCTATTGAGATGAATGGTGCAATTAACACCTCTGAAAACATTTTCTTGACCATTCAAGCAGTCCAGAATATCATATTTCTCCATGTAAGCTTTTTTATAGTTAGCATTTATTAATATCAGTAAATGTCAGAGACATTAAGTAGAAAAATTGTTCTAATTTTCAAAACATAACCTGTAGAGAATTCTTTTCCTAACAGGACCACAATACTTTTCACTGTCCTGGCCTGAACTGGAAACTTAAATATCATTGATCTGCAGGTAGAAAGATTGCATCCAAATTTTGATTTTCGAAGCACATTAGCTTAACAAGTTAACTGCATCCAGTTCTGGGCTCCTCAGTTCAGGAAAGACATTGAAGTGCCGGAGCGTGTCCAGAGAAAGGCAATGGAATTGGTGAAGGGTCTGGAGCACAAGTCCTGTGAAGACTGGCTGAGAAAGATGGAGGTTTTTAGCCTGGGGAAAACAAGCTCAGGGGGCACAGTTGCCTGAAAAGTTGTACCTGAGTGAGGGCCGGTCTCTTCTCCCAGGCAACCAGTGACAGGACAAGAGGACTTAGTCTTAAGCTGTGCCAGGGGAGGTTTAGGTTGGACATGAGAAAAAACTTTGTCACAGAAAGGGTGATTAAATGTAGGAATATTTAATTCAGGGCGATGGTGGAGTCACCGTCCCTAGAGGGGTTTAAAGGAAGACTGGACTGACAGTGCTATGGACTAGTTTGCAAGTGGTGTTTGGTCATAGATTGGACTTGATAATCTTAGAGGTCTTTTCCCAACTAATTGATTTTTTTAATTAGAAAATGTAGTCCTGAGATTCAAGCCTGAAAGTGTTGATATTAAAAAGGGTTCTTTCCCAGGTTTTCTTCTGGTAAACAGAAGAACAATGTTTTGTAAATATAGGAATGTTTACATTCTTTCTTATAGGAGGGACCTTCTTCTCATGTCCCTCTGGGATGACCAATTGGTAGAAAAGTTTACCTTTTGTGTTACCAATCAAATTGGTCTCTGACTTTCTGTATAAAAGAGGAGTCATCTCACAATAAAGGGAGAACCCATGACACCTGCAAAAAGGAACCTGCGTCCGTTTCCTTTGATGTCGCTTGCGACAAGAAAACCCAAACCAGCAAACCCAGAACTTACTTTTACCTATTCTTAGCAGCTTAATTGTTAATTTCAATCAGAACGCCCTGTTAGAGTACAGTAGAACCAAACTGTATTTAGTATTAAAGTGTTTGTCTACTCTTCATATGAAATAAGAGATCTAAAAATATGGAGAAGAATTTGGGCAGGGTCTGTGGTTATGCAAATATTAATAGTTGCTCTTGTTTAGGTCTTTACTTTTTGGAAAAGTTGGATCAGTTAGAACATGGGGTGTTCACCTGAATCTTTAAAAAATAATGTATTTGTAGATATCTAATACACCGTTTCCCAAGACAGAATATTCCAAAAGTATAAAGTCAGCTTCTTTTTGTGTGCATGTCTACTACTGCCTATTTAGGACTACTTTAGAAGATGAACTTTTGTATTCAGCAGTAACCACTTGCCTTCATTTGGAAAGGAATGTGGGGAAGAACTCAATACCTCATCATCATACTTTTAATGCTATCTGGAGTTCCAGATTTGTTGGGGGTGTTGCCACCCCTATAAGCATTACCAGTGCCAGATAGCATTACTGGGACTTCAAGTCAGGCATTTTCTCTGAGATAGTTGAGAAGATAATTCATCTCCAACTCATTCAACAGGATTCACAGGGTTTTCAGAGTACTTTTCTAAAGATTATCTGTCTTCAGGAGCAAGGAAAAAAAGAACAATTTAATCAATATCAAGGAAATGGGAAATTTCACCTCCTGCTTTTCTTGAAGCATGGAAGAGAGAGCAATCTGAGAAACCAGTGTGGATAGGAAAATACTCAAAGATGTTTATAGAGGTTCCCTTTACTGAGCTTTTTTTATGGCTTTCATAGCTCCACAAGACAAATCTCTTAATTTTGCAGTTCCATCAGAGCAGTGTTAACTATTGCAGAGATCTCATTTTTACTGCAGTCTGTAAGATGCAGCAATAATGCTTATTTTCCAGCTAAACTGAAGATCAAACACAGCTTACCCAAACAGACACTTTGAAACAGAATGAGAATGGGCTCAAATGGATCCCTCAACAGTGACAGTAGAAACCTGCTGAGCACATAGATCACATGCCAGAGCAAGCATTATTACCAGATTTATGTTAGTGCTCCTTTTCACTCTGGATAGGAGTAAAAACTCAATGACCTGACAATGTTAGTGAGATATACAGAATTCCCTCAGTCCCACTTTTCCTTTATGAATATCAATCCTCTCATGCAAAGAGGAAACAAGGACCTTAGAGTAAGCAAGAGACCTGTACTCTCCTATGCAATACAGTTTGAAACCCCTGGAAAGTTTGTCTTTACTAAAACAGATTATGCAATATCTGTTTTCCCACATTAAAATCTATACTTTAACGTTTAGTATTCTGTATTACAAAGATACGTATCCTACTTCTTGTTAACACAATTAGGCAATTGTATTCCACTAGCAACTTGTGTTAGGTCCTATGATTATGAAGAAAAAAATAGATAGAGTATTTATATTTCTTGTTAAGATAGTTAAAAATTTGTTATAATATATTCCTCCTATTAAGTCAAGTAAACCATAATACAGCAGCATACCATAACAGCAGCCTAACACAGAATGTACCAGTTAGAGATCACTGATTCAAAAGCTTTTATAACTCAGTTAATGCATTATGTATGTTATAAGTGGCTTCCCCTTCCAGCTTAATCAAGATTAACTGCTTGGATTGCAAATACTCCCTATTCTCACAGTACTGAAAACAATTATACAAGCACAAAGAAATTTCATATAAGAATTATGTAACTGAAAGTAGGAATCAGCATTGATCCACATTATGTTTAAGTTCTGCAGTTCTGTACAAAGGTCAATTAATATTCAGTGATCACATAAAACATCTTCTGTAGAGTTGGAAGTGTGCCTGAAGTGCATCAGCTTTTGAGGGCGAAGGTCACTAGAAGTATCTTAATAAGGGCTACTTTGCAGTGAGGACCTGAGTATTGTGGTTTTTCTAGCAATTAACAAGAGCTTCTCTACTTTCCATGAGAAATCCAAATCATTATCAGTAGATTCATAGATTCATTATCAGTATTTCTCAGCATATGCCTAATTAATCTTTGGCATAAAATTCCCAGCCATAGCCCAGAAGCAAGTTTTTCAAGGAATAGCTCCTCTAGCAACTCAACCTTCAGCAGTTCTTTCCAGGCTGAAGCTCCAGCCTCTCTCAACCCTTACCAGCAAAGACTTTATTCCATTTGTTTCCTTCTGTCTTCCAGTCTCTGCAGTTAGATGATCACAAAAGTAACCTCAGAGTACTTCAGCTGAAGCAGAATTCCTACTGAGAGTATTCAGACACAGATCTTCCTATTTTGAGGGTCATACACTTTGGTAGTAAGCATTCATACAGATTCAGTAGGTTCAGACAGTATTTGTGAAAACATAGAGCTAATTTCAATCCTTTAATTTAAAGTTTACTTCAGAGAGTATCACTGTTATGATGAGCTCATATACTCTAGGTGCAATACTTAATCAATGTGGTTTTTCCAAAATAAGAATGAATCCCTTACTCAGAAAGTATCAATCTGGTTTTCTTGTAGCCTTTCTGTCAAATATTTTATGAAAAGCATTACATGAAACTGGCATTATCACATCATCAGTACTGTATTTGTAAACTACACTTTCACAATTAAGCAGCACCAGAGGTTCAACATGTTTTTTCTCTGTGACTTACAATTTGAAGTCTTGTTATGCATGAGACAGGGAAGGTTGTGGAGCTTGTCCTTTTCCCTCTCACAAGTATGTCTTATGGCATGATTGAATCTCAGAACAGAGCATATTCCAAAGCCAGCTTTAATTGTTCTGTCCTGAGGGGTGCTTTACTGTGATTAAAATATGTTATATTCTAAAAAACCTTGTGTTTGAGTGAGGGAGCTGAGAAACTGTGGGACATTGCCCTGTTGCTCACCAACACTGGAGCAAGATATCCCTGCATGCTTTGGGCAATGACACACTCTTCTCAAGTCTCTAAATTACCAGTTTCACACTGGATTCTCACCAGGAGTCTCTTTTGAGCTACATGGAAGGGAGAATGGGCCAAGGCCATGTCTACTGACAGTAGACCAAGAAAAAGAAGGAATATTTCAATTCCACTGCCCTGATTTTATGTTGTCACATAATTACAGAACTTCATTTCCTGCCTATAAATTTAAAAGCTCATTGCAATTCATTTTTTGTGAGCATAATTGCATTCATATGTAATTCAATCCTTACTGTATATTATACTGTGCATTTAATAAGTTGCATTAGAAAAAAACTTGATGGTTGGTAGTTGTTAACACATTTAGGGAATTAAATCAAGCTTAAAACCAATGCTGAAATATTTGACACAAATATCAAAGGAAAATTATAATATAAATCTCTAATATGTACCCTGTTCTGCAGTTCCTTATTGCCTCTTTGAGTAGAAAAGAGAGAGCACACACCAATTTATCTATATTGACAACAGCTTCTAACCAAGTTGTGCACCTCTGATAAATAATGATTTCCAAGCACCTCATTAAATGTGTGGAAGATGGAGTGAGTGGTTGGGGAAACAGAAAAAAGCCCCTTCTCCATGGAATCAGTTGGGTGTAGTTCCAAGGATGGCTTTGTCTTCATTTTGCCCAGAAGAGCAGGCACTGACCCATGTTCTCTGTGAACCCAAACCTTCACCTGCTGGCATTCTGGGTCTATGGACTGTGCAACATAAGAAAGTCTATCCACCTCCAGATTAAATTTCTGAAGACAAACATGCTGCCTGTGGTATGACAGGCTGTCAAAGAAAAAAACCTAGCAAAACAGTTTAACAGAAGTAAAACATATACTCAGGCAAGAATATTTATTCGTTGATGCCTGAGTATATGCAATTGCCTCCCTCAAACCTTGTGAGACCAATTCTTTTATACACACTATTTCAAAATCCCACTTCATTGCTTGCTGTGCAATGGAGGTGTAACCACTGCAGGAGGGGCCTAAACCTGTGTCTTACACAGTCCAGTCAGGTAAAACTTAGTTCTTCCCTTCCCAGTTCCCTCACAGTTTTTGGCCTATTGTCTTCTCTTGTTCCACGTGCATTTACAAGTGTGTTCTTCAGTGACAAACACATCGCCTTTTTCTTTCTGGTATGACTGATATAAAATGATAGAGTCCAAACAAACTTTGCATGAGTGGTTTGCAGTCTTCAAGCAAGCCCATGGGAACATACTTTGCATAAATCTATTCACACAATGCCCAAAAAATATTATGTAGGAAGTGTAGGGAAGTAATAAAAATGTCAGTTATCTAACAATTTGCTTCTTCATCACGTAAATCAATTATGTCTTTTTTCCTTGATCTGTACCATTATTTGTAATCTGGACCATTATTAGAGCTTTATGAAGAACCAAAGGAAAAAACAAACCATAATGCTTTACGCAGCATAAGCTGTGACGCTACAGATGAGTTTAGGTCTCAGGCGTCCATGAAAACACTTTCTATGAATTTCACAGCCTAACACTTCCAGAAGAACAATTGTCTTTCTGACAATACACAGTGTCCCTAGTGAAATCAAGATTGCACATAACAATATCTTTAAAAAACCCGAATCTCATTATAAAAAAAAAAACCTGATATGAAACAAGTAACGTTATATTTATTTAAAAGGTAGCTTGAGAAATTGTTTATTCTGATTACTTTAAAATTTGATACTTTCAAGTTGTGATTCCAATTAGTGTAGGAACCTTGCAATAATAAGATTGTGTAGGAAACGGGGATTCATAACAAAGTGTTAGTTTCAACTGATAATTGCTGTGAGTAATTTCTTTTCCCATCCAACCTCTCACCAGTGTGTTCCTGATATCCAAAACCCCAAGAAGCAAAGTTTATTTTGTACATTATATACAGGCAAAACAGGGAAAGCCAACCACAGTTCCCCACACACAGAACCACAATGTGCCAACTACCAAGTTTTGAGAGGAAGGGAAGCAGGGAGTTGTTCTGGACTACTAGTCCAAACCAGTGGAAGAGATTGCGTGCAGAGACAGGCTGAAGAACCCACACCAGTAATTGTTCATTCTATGCTCACCAGTTGTCAGCAACTGGCAGCTTCCTGAAGCACAGTCCTCCCAATTACGCTGCTTCTGAAGAGAGACTTAGAGCTGACATCTCCCAGTTGAGGTCACACTGCACCTCCTCCAATAGCCTTCACCTGCTGTGCTACCCAGCACAAGCACAGGCATCTCCCTCTTCCCACAACCACCTGCAGAAGCCTCAGCTTTTTAGGGCTCCTTCTTGCCCAGGGTGCCTGGGGCACAGACACCTACCCCACCTAGCCTCAAATAAAAGACCACAAATTGGCACCACTGATACTAGAGCAAGAGTGGGTGCGACTTTTGTACCAGCAGATGAATTCTGGACCTCCTTTTTGTTGATAGGAGGGACATGGGGAATTTTGTTTAAAATAAGATCCCTTACCCTTCCCATGTGAGCCTGCAAAGGGTTCTCTTCTTCATTTCCTACATGTAGACCTCCTATGAACCTTTCTCATTTTTCACCCTTTCCAGAACTGTCCTGAGGAGCTTCCCTCTAATGCAGCTCTGCCTAATATGCAATTTGGGCAAGAGGGGGAAGCAGAACTCCTTCCAGGCTGCTACAGTGAAAAGGAAAGGATGCTTGTACCTCCATATGGGTTATGAGGTATTAAAGTAACTGTGTTGGAAAGTGGGCTGATCTGCTATCTAGAAATAAAGGGTGCAGAAGTCAGGGAAGCTCCTTGTGAGCTGGTGAGGCTCACAAGGAGCATTGTGATTACCTACTCCAATTTTTTTGAGAATGTTGCAAAATCAAATGAGTGCAAAGAATTGTTGTGAAGTGATTAAAGGGCTGAAGCAAATTCCTCACAGGGAAAGATTTTAAAATGTAGTTTGTTTATTTTGTCAACAGTGAGCCTAAGAATATTTACCATAGTACATAGTGTCTGCATGGAAAAAGAAAACAAACCCCTGTAGTAATTATCTATGTTATCCAGAACTATAAAAAATTTCAAATGAGAAAGCTCACGTTTTAGTTTTGCATGAAATTTGACTTTCAGGAAACCACCCATGAGGCAAGTTAATGTATTCCTCATTTTTGCTTTTTATCTTCATTATTTCAGAGGTTATAACTTAGTGGTACTTTTGGTTTTTTCCTTAATATAAAAATCATTATACCTCTGTGTCATCAATAAATATTCTTATCCATATTAGAATATAGATTTATTAAACACAGTAAAATGAGGCAAGTATGTGAGACTGATTGCTTGACTATTAATTATGACTTTAGCAGAAGCCCAATATTTAGTATCTTTTTTTAGAAGGATTGTAAGTTTCTAAAGGCATTTTAGGACTAAGAGGCAAAGTCCTCAGAGGAAATAGTGGCAAAGTCATGTACTTTCTGGTTTGGATGCTAATCAATTTATGGGAGATTCCTAGAAAGTCTGATATAAAAGTTAATGGGTTTTCTCCATGGCAGATCTCCTTAGAAAATTCTCTGAATATCCATAGGGAACTTTAATCATCCTTCCAATTGCATTTTAAATTGATGTTCTTGAAATATCTTAGTAGCGAAGGAATTCTGTATTAACTTCTATGACGATAGTTTTTCAAGCAGTCAACTGCTTTAATCTTTATTAAACCCTGTAAAGAGCCTTCCAAGAAAGTTTAACTGCGGTTGAAATTGTGTCCACTTTTGCGTAATTTCACATAATTTTACCTTCTTCATGATGTGTGGAGAGAAGCCAGCAGCTCAGCTTGCTTCCCTCTGGAGCAGTGTGCTGCCCTTGGTGGTACAGGTGACACTGGGGAGGTGCCTTGGCTGAGCAGGTCTGTGGGGAGCCCTGGCCTCCTGCACCGCCGCTGGGGATGTGCTGGATGCAGTGCAGTGCAGATCTCTTCCACAACACCTGCTGCTGTGTGTCTGTCTTTGAAATGAAGTCATGAGTATATGGATGTGGCCTGGTGTCTTGGTTTGAAAGACAGGTATCTGCTAAGGAGGGGCAGGACCTCCTTAGGAAATGTGGAATCCAAATCCCCTCCCTCCGAATTATTATAATTTAAGAAATTAAAGGGGCTTTCAGGCAGAGTTACGGGATAGGGATAACAGTTCTTTACTAGTATTTCTAACAATGCAAACA